>JAMKCH010026275.1:0-19176 GCA_023653785.1 Ophioderma brevispina
GGTTCGCGCTACGATCTGCAAGTCGATATAGCGGACTGATAGGACGGCATGGCCGTGTCTGACTACGTTCAAAAAACATCCGGCTTTTAAGGAAATATTACAAACATGTCAGCCCCTGAAATTTCAATGGGAAAATTCTTCTAATGGCGGACATGGAGTTGACGGCGTTACCCTGAATAATTAACGGATGTCCCAATAGTACAATGACCGTCACGAGACCAAGAAAAATGATTCTTTTTCCCCTCTCGAAAATAATGCTGCGTTAGATCCACTGATTGATGAATCACACTCGTGTGGGATGTGTTACTGTTGTTGTTGTCAATGTCGTTTTTGTCGGATGATTAATTGGCCAAAAAAGTGGACCAAGTCAATAATGAGGTGAAAAAAATCATCCGCATGGCCCTCTCCTCATTATCCTCAATGTAAGAAAGAAAAATGGCGTATCACTTAGGCTTACATATTTAATTTCCGTTGAATGATTGAAGTGCAGTTTGCAAAAAAATGGAAATCAGATCCATTTACAAAAACATCGTATTAATACTTCACATTAATAAATAGCGATTTTTTTTTTTTTTTTTAAGTGTTGATTTTGTAATGAATGTTGCCAAAAAGTTGCCATGCAATTAACTTTTCAGTAAAAATATTATTGTGGTATAGACCAAAATTGTCACACCATTGGGGTTCCCAAAAAGTTGCGAATTGGCAACTTATAAGTAAAAATTAACTTTTGTTATAGACAAAATGTTAAAACATTGGGATGAAAGTTGGAAATCATGGCATAAAACCTTGCATCCAGAGGCAGAGCACCACATAGATTACTACTAAGAAGGTATCTATATCAACACCATACACCAAAGGTCCTTATAAGGACCCCGCCCATTTCCCAAAAAAGAGAGAGCTTAGCTTCTGTATCACATTACGTAAGTAAACAATAATTTATTACTCATATATTCCTTAGTTTAGTCCATTTTACAAAAATCGTCTCATTTGCCGCATATATGCCGGATAAATTAGTTAATCCAACTTAATCCCCACAAAAAACACCTTTTTGTAAACTATATTATTATTTATGGCCTACAACATATATCCAATCTTCACATCCATTTAATAGAACTTAATTGGGCCTAGATGCTCATTCTATCAAAAACGTGAGAGATATAACATACGATTATAGTAAACTAATTCACTGCTAATTTCACTCGTCATATAAAGAGAGCGACAGACAAACACTTTTAAGCGGCCTCTAGATAATTTCGTGATGCAATCAGCCCCCAAAATAAATTTAGGCATTTCACTGAACAGTAAAAAAGAACTACTTCAAACGTGAGATATATAAAAACACGAATAGAGGAACTAAATCACTGTAATTTCAATTCGTCATATAAAGAGAGCGACAAACACATTTTAGCTATCTGGATAATTTCGTGAAGTACAATCCGCCCCCATTATCAACTTTGTAGTAAAAACATAATTTCGATTACTAATATATTCATAGTTAAGTCCATTGACAAAAATCGTGCATCATTTTTCCGCATATAGCGATGATTAGTAATCCAACCTTATCATCACACAAAAATACATTTTGTAAAATATATTACTATTATATACACGGGTAAAAAAAATATATCAGTAAATTTTACATTAAAAAGCCTGGCAGAATTCTGCCAACAATTACCGAAAATTTACAGATATACTGTAAAAAAATTAATTATATTTGGTTTGAGTTAGTTATTACAGAGATTGGAATGTGTGGAAAATAAAAAAAGCACTGACGGACACCCTAACTTATTAGGCATTAGTAGCCTGAAAATAAAATCGACATAAAATTTACAGTATTATCCTGTATTTTCAAATTACAGCCCAAATACTGTAAGTTTGTTACGGGTTTTTTTTGGTTTTACAGTATTTTCCTGTAAATTGCACTGTATTTTATTACAGTGTAGGCCTACACATTATATATTCAATCCATTAACAGAACGTAGCTTGGGCCTATATGATTCATATAATCAAACGTGAGGAGATATAAAAAGTACGGAATACAGTAACTAATCTAATCACGTGCTTAATTTCACTCGTCACTAAAGGAGAGCGACAGACAAACACATTTTATAAGCGTCTTAGATAATTTCATGAATACAATCCGCTCCCATAAATAAATTTAGCATGGCACTGAAAACAGTAAATAAAAAGAACTACTCATGGTATGATACTTTTCCGTAGGCCGATTTCTTGAAAAATAAGCACGACAGTGCCGAATATTACGTCCTTACTGCATATGTTTATCAGACAAGTGACAACTCTGAATTCATGAGTGCAAAAGCTAACGATATCAAAAGCTTAACGAATCAAATATTTATGTTTCGGCGGTGTTGGCGATCTGTACTAAAAAAAAGACGAAAATGAAGTGAATGCGGATCTGTGATAGAATTGACAAACCGGCCACAATTGCAATATAATAACAGCTAATAGAGTGCTCTAGAAATGTATGTAAGATCACATGTACTCATGGTAACATACTATGTTATACACTGTAAATGTTTAGAAAGTATGGACAAGAAACGTGAGTGTAATTGTGACTAAAAAGTAAATAATGGAACACGTTCTGATTTATGATGCCCTGAGTGTTTAAATTCAAAATATGTTTACGATTTTTCAACAGCTTAGCCATATCTAAACATGTTTGTGTCCATACTTCTAAACACTAAAAACTTTATTAAATGATAAGATTCTGTGCACGTTCGAGAAGCTAATGGAAGCATTCGAGAGTCGGGGGACACAGCTAGAATGTCTCAGACAGCCAGGCAAGTATAATGTGTTCAGAAAAAAATTATGTAGCCATTTTTTGTTACAGCTGGCAACCAGTCAGATCAACTGATCATATGGTACAGTTTCTCATAAGAGTTGTTAACAACAATTACAAAGTTTTTTTTTTGGCCTTTTTGGGCCAAAAAACCGATTGATTTTTGGCCAAATATGATTTTTGAGATTTTGAGTATTGATAATCTTCAAAACAGCTTTATCAGAAAATAACACTTTTTTTTAATAATTTGGACTATATGTTACCGTCTTAAATAAACCAATTAAAGATAATTAAAATAAAGAAAATAAAACCATTCAGAAGCATTTAAGGTCATTTTCTCAAAATATGTTTATTGAAACTTATGAGCACATAACATGTTTTTAAGTAAGCACAAAAGCATCAAAAATATTAACACAGTTCTGTTTGACCTAAAGAGTGAATGCTTTTACTTTTAAGTAGAAAAAACAGTAGATGGTAACTTTAACGAGGCAATCTAGGATGTTACAATGATTGCTATCTCGGATGAACTTCCAATAGTCGATTTTGGCCCGAAAATTTCATTTTCTGATTTTCACTGTATTTGTTAAATAGAAAAGACATGTAGTTTTAGATGAAAATCAGTTTTAAACAATGTTTTTTTTAATTTAATTTGCATTAAATGATTTACAAACTTAAGTAGTAAAAAACAAAGGAAATAAAAAGCTTTCCAGAGAATTTAAGCGGCAAGAGACGATGTAGTAAGATTGAGGAAGCACCGCGGATCCTGGCCTCATCTCACTAGTCTACGCGTCCACACGTTTGGGGCCTCGTCGATCGTATCCACCGCGGTAAATTTCCGTTTCCTCGCCTGCAATTCGCACTGGCGCGGAACGGAGTGTGTTTCTATTTGGCGTTTACCGTAAGTGACGCCGCTATTTCCTTCCTCGAAAGGAAATTTTTGCCGGGTTGATTTCTAGCGATGTTGCGGTTCCCGTCGTACGGTACTCATACATAGCTTCTTTTGAGGCGCAGCATCTAACTGAAAAGAAGCCTATTTTATGAGTACCGTACGACGGGCGCCGCAACCCGCGCTAGTAGTAAACTGCGGAGGGAGTTCAGTTTCCATTGAAGCACATTTAAATCCCTTATTCCGCCTCTTTTCCGGTAAAATGGTTCCCAATAGAAATAAACACCTAGACAGAATTCCCCTTGATTGCAAATGATATATTACATTGATTCCGTCATATCGCTTCATGTCCTTTCTGAAGTAAGTTCTTGACGGAATTAATGGCATCTCATTTAATCATGGGACTTCTATTAGGGACTCGTTTTCTAATTAATTATTCTTCCGATTTTTGATAAAGGAAGGCTTTAACAAATACAATATCCCAAGACTTTGTCTTTGTGTTCCTAATTTCCAGATGATCTGTAGTGACACCAGAAGTTACCCCACGGGAACAGTTCGACGCCCCTGACTGCCAGCAGTGGGGGCGATGATCTAGAAACACTGACTTCAGGTCATTTTGGTTATGCTCTTTCCACCGGGTTGACCCCACCGGCGGGAGAGCGAACATCGTGAGCCCCATCCTGGGCGGCGCAGCGGTCCACCCGGACGGGGGTGGGGGGGGGGGGGGGGGCGTCCGGCCTTGACTGGTATTATACGGAGATTTATGGTTATATGACTCTCCCCCGGGGAGAGGATCACCTACATCTCCTATACGTTCCATTCAGCCTGACCTTATGTGCCACAGATTGCAACTGGTATAGTCAACCCGGATACCAAGTGCTCGGGCCATCATGCAAGCGGAGCTAAGGGATATGGTCGCGCCGATAGAAGGTTGAACAAACCCATAATAGAATATTGCACTTTATCACTTACGCGACTTCAATGGGTAAAGTGCTACTGGGATCTGTTGGCGATGGAAGATGTGGAGGCTTGGTGTGATGACGAGGAAGCTGAGGATCCTAGCTGCCGTTGAACCGCTGTGTACTAGGATATCTCGGAGATAAACTTTTGGAATGTAGAAGGACAACCCCATCCCATAGCGTCCATGACATAATGTATAGAAGCTCCCCGGAGGGAGGCCCAGCAGCCGCCTGATATCTTACGTCGTGAGCTCCTATGGGGCGTCCCCCGTCAGACAAACCTCCGTACTACTAGCTCTCCTTTATGACTGCCACGATCCAGCTGGCTAATGTCGTCTTGGATCCGGGCCAAACGGCTTCTGAGTTGTGAGGGAAAGCTGGTCGTGAGCCCCCCATAGGGCTGAGTCTTGCTGAGTTAAAACTTCAAGGCTCTAAACTGGACACCAGCGTCCTTCATCGCTGGAACCTGAAGCTTGTCGTAGATCTGGGAGGATGATCGGCTGTGGAGTGTGAAGCCTTAGAGATTGATTCTTGGCCAGTTAACCTGATCGGGGAAGAATGCGAGGCGGCGTTCCCTGTGAATGTGAGGTGATCTCTGCTATAGATAGAGCATGGATATCCGATACTCTCCTTCCTGATGCTGCTGCGAAAGGAAGATAGTCCTTCTTGGGGTGTCCGCTAGAGCGAGCCTGGTGAAGATGCTCATAAGGAGGACTGTTGAGAATGCTGGAGGAGTGTTTGGCAGGTCCCTGCGGCACCAGAGAGCAGTTTCAGGCCGGCCGTCGAATGTAGCATTTCCCCTTGATGAGGTCTGAAGCGCTGGCGAGTTAAACACGGTGATGCCTCCGCCCAACCCCAGATGAATGGCTCCTACTGAAGTGTGGCAACTCCTGACTGTGTGTGGGTTGGCTCCATCTTCGAACACCCTGCATCAGGAAGTCCGACAACCTCCTTTAGAGTTGCCTCGGCATAGGTTCCACTTGGTGACCTGCACCAGTTTCCGGTACTTGACAGTCTGGAATTATAGTCTTTCCCTTGTTTATGTCCTCTTGCCTCTCCCGCCAGACAGGCAGCTTGGAGCGAAAGGCTTGCTGCTCTGTAGGACTGGGTGAAATTGGCCATGCAGTCAGTTGTCGCTTCAGAGTCTCATCGGAAAGGAGACCCCCCCGAGTCTTGATCAGGTCTTCCTCATTGGACGAGTCCACGGGTTGCGTACAGCAAGCGACATGATTCTGGAAATTCACGTTCCGATGCCAATTCGGGCACACCAGTCATGCGGCAGTTGCATGTCCTGGTGAACTTGAAGAAGAACTCGAGAACTAGGGCGATCGGAGGTAAGGCGTATACTGTGACTTCGTCCCACTCCATTGTCAAGGCGTCCTGGTGACTGGCCGCCGGGTCCCTGGCCCACGAGCAGTAGGGAGGTCGGGAGCTGGGCGTTGAGGCGGTTTTGCGAACAGGTCCACGTGGGGTGTTCCAGCCTGTTGAAAACTATTCTTCATATCTTGGAGTTTCGGTGCCACTCCACCGACAACCCCCTGACTCTCGATGGCCCCGACTTCCCGGAATATCTTCCTCGATAGGGCCAAATCTGCCAGGTTGTTGTCTTCCCCGGGAAGGTGAACGGCTGTCAGGAGGGTGGGCTGATGACGGAGACACCACAGACTTTGACTGTCTGTAGGCAAAGGGTGTGCCTCCTGGTTCCTCCCTGCTTGTTTATGTGGAGACGACCACATGTTGTCAGCAACTGGACTAGGACTGACTTCCTTGACTAGCTGAGTCTGTCTCAGCGCCAGATGAACTCCCCACACTCCAACGGGTTGATGTGATCTTGCCAGCTCCTTGTCCAGTCCCTGCGAGGCAAAATGTCTCCTACTGGGCTCCCACCCGCTCTTTGAGACGCGTCCGTCGTGAGAATAAAAGATGAGATATTTTTACAAGTAACCCTATGTTTTAGACAATATGCTAAATAATTGATCACTTTACCAACTTAATTTTTACATATTGCTATTGGTGGTGAACCAAGTCAGTTACATGTAAGCTATACAATCCCAATAATGGGTTTCATTTTGTAGTTAAAGCTTACATTAATTCTTTGCAAGCCTTTTACAACAAGTTTAAGTAAGTACTTTACTGACTCTTGATAATTTAGAAGCTGTATCTTATACTAGGCTGTTAAGATGCTAATTATTTTATTATATAAAAAGTAAAGAGTAATCATATTCTTGTGTTACATCTTCGTAAGGTCTTGATGTTCCCTGTCATTAAGTCAGCTGATTTGATTCAATAACACTATTTTGGAGGCAGAATGTCTTAAAAGACCATACCACTTTAAAATTTTCTTTGTTGTTTTCTATTTGATTTGTTAATTATGACCCAATTGTGTCGGTCAAATTGGTTCAAACTGATTTTTAACTAAGCTATAATTGAATTATCAATACATTTTACATGAAATTAGCAAAATCATTTCAGTCTCAAAATCAACAATTTTTGAATATTCCTGTGACTAAAAATTATTTTAACATACCCTAGCCTGCCCCCTTAAAGGTACACAGCTTTATTTCCTATTAAAAAGTGAGAGCATTGTTATTTTAGTCAGTCCAACTGTTTAACATGTTTTAATTTAATGATTTTTGTGCTTCCTTTAACATGTTTTACTAATCATTATTCAAACTACATTCTGTTGATAAAATGACCTTAAATGCTTGGATGTTTTTATTTTCCTTTGTTTTTTACTACTTAATTTGTTAATTATGACTATAAATTATAGCCCAAACCAATCGTTTAAATCAGAAAATCCAATTTTCGGACCAAATCACTATGGTTAATGTTTATCCGATGATAGAGCAATCATTGTAACATATCAGAGATTGCCCCTTTAAAGTAACCCTCCTGTAATTCTACTTAGAAGTAAACGAATTCACACTGTGGTTAAACAGAACTGTGTTATATGTGTTTTTAGCTTTTGTGCTTACTTTTAACATTTTCTGTACATCATAGTTTAAATCAACACTATTTTCTAATTAAAAAAAAAAAAAAAAAAAAAAATGCATTTATTTTCTTTTTCTTTTGTTTTTTTTTTTACTACATTAATTATTAATTATGACTAAAATAATAGCCCATATTGTTTAAAACTGACTTTCATCATGAAAACTAACATGTTTTCTAGTTAACCAATACAGTGAAATAGAAATCAAATTTTTTCGGACCAAAATCACTATGTGAAAGTTCATCCGATGATATAGCAATCATTGTACATATCATAGATTGCCCCTTTAAAGTTATGACTACTGTAATTTCTACTAAAGTAAAAGCATTCACACTTTAGGTCAACGAACTGTGTTATGTGTTTTTGATGCTTTTGTGTTTTATTGTATAGAACACGTTAGTGGCACATAAGTTTTCAAATACACAATAGTTTGATAAAATTACCTTAATGCCTCTGAATTGCTTTTATTTTCTTTATTTAAGTATCTTTAAAATTTGTTATGTAAGACGTAAATATAGTCCCAATTACTTAAAGTGGTAATTTTTTCTGATAAACTTTTTTGGAATATATCAATACATCATCAATCATCATCATCCTTTTTGTCAGTCCACTGCTGGACTAAGGCCTCAACATGTTTCTATGCTGGATTTCGGCCTATTCTTCCACGCTGGCCTAGCACGGGTTGGAAGGGACCCTGGTAACTAGAGTTATGAGTGCGGTAAACGACCCGGATGGTCCCCTACTCTTTCGATAAGGTCTGCAACCTTTTAACGTGTTCAGAATGACTTCCCTGACACACGGGACCAACAGCTTACATGACTCTCCGAACCGTGAGGCCGGACGCCGGCACACCATGCATACACCTGCACCGTTTTATCGGCAATGGGGGGAGCGAGGAGAAATTCCATATCACTCTGCTGTGCAATTTGCAATTCCGACCTTACAGGAACTATTTGAGTATGACCAAGCAACCCGACTCTTTGTGGGGCTCGAACCCGGGCCGCTCGATTGATCTTACACTCTGCCGACGGTTCAGCGGCTTAGAACACCCGCTCGACAACCTCGCCCTCTATAATTAATCCAAACTCAAAAATACTCTTTTATGGCCAAAAAACTTTTTTTTGGCCCCAAAAGGCAAAAAATAAATTTGTATTTTTGGCAACAACTCGTTGAAAAACATACCAATGATCAGTTGATCGACATGGTTGCCATGCTTGTAACAAAAATGCCCACATAATTTTTTTCTGAACACATTTATGCTATATGAGTGTGGGTTTATGTCATGAAACAGTTCCCGAGGATTTTGGCGCTAAAGTGATTTTCTTGCTGTTTTCCATGCAATATGGGACCAGACGTCATAACATGATTGGGTGCAAATGTCGGACTGTTTGCCCCCTTCACATCCTCGAAGGTAGAAAACGTTTACGACAGTGAAAATTTAAAACGCGTCAAATGTGGTTTATGGTACATTAACCGGTTCGTCTCCTTACACACGGATTAGAAAAAGTATCTATTTGCCTAGGTTCCCACCTTTAGTTAAGGCGCTATAATCCCGTAATGGTTCAAGGTCATCCGGGGGTAAAATTTACCCATGCTCAGTTTTGTTGATTGAAACTGGTAATAAGTGTTTGTATTGTCTACAGGACAAAAATGTATAGTACAGTGGTTGTGAACATGTGGGTTGGCTAATTACATAGCAAAATGTAAGCAAGGGTCTCATGGTCTATGGGGTCACCAGGGAATTTTCCCTGGATGTCGCAATGGTGGGAGATCACCAAAAACAGTTAAAAAAATGGCATTTTCTGTTTACAGTATGACACAATGAATCATTGACAACCACTTTCTTCAAGAACATCGGAAGATTTACCCCCAGGGTGACCTGAAACCATTATGGGGCTATAACCGCTTTAACTAACGGTTGGAACTAGGCAAATATATACTTATTTTAATCCTTATGAGAGAAGAACGCATTAGTATACATTCAAAACACAATTTTTTGACTTGATTTTAAATTTTACCTGTATAACATTTCCCCCTTGCAGGACGGGCATCAGTCGAAATTTGCACCCCATCATTTTCTGACAGTTAGGCCCTACTGAAAACCCAAACAGCAATAAATCAATTTAGAATGAAATCCTACGGGAATACACACCAACCCACACTATAAGATGGTGTCTGTCTTGTCATATGTCTTGCTTATGCACTTAATTGGGTAACCAACAACATGCTATGATGTAGCCTAATGTTTCTTGGAATCGAAAGCGCAGCTACCTTTGTTTTGATTGAGGTTGCAAGTTTATAAAGTAGCACAGTGCAACGTTTAATTACGAGTATGATGTATTCCTTGAAGATACTTACTATTTCAAGAATTGTCTCATTGCACGGTAAGTAAGACCTAGGATCAATCTGTTTTCGCTTGGAAACGGCGGCGTTATCAGACGTTCTGGCGACAGGGCGTCAAACTCTTATTAACAAGATTGTCGATCTAACAAACGCGTTGTTGTTAAGTTGCCAGATCTGATGTTTGGCTGGTGTCTCATTGATATAATAAAAGTGCTACCATTATGAAATTATACACTTTTTTTACTGTGTTTGTTTTGTTCTAATGTCTACGATGGATTCCAGAGAATCTGTGCCCATCGCGAATAGGAACCAATTGTGATAGGCTCAATAAAGCGTTATAATTCAAGATACCCATCAAAACTGTGTGAATGTAGAAAGAACGCAGTGGATGTTAAGCAACGTAACCTTCTTTGAGAGAGAAATCATAACAGTCCTATACCATTGTCTACTTCAATCGAAGTACTTCAAAAGTATTTTACTCACATCTTTGATGTCTGTAAGTTTTGTAGAAACTATTATGTAGGTTTTTTATTCCTGTCAGTTCATTAAAAGTTTTTGGTGCATGTCACGTATTCCATTCGTTCTGAGGGGTTATATGCCTACTTCACACCCAATCATACAATAGAAATTCTAATGTGACGCTACCAGATCAGCTTAATGCCATAATTAAAAAATGCCACACCTTTTTTCAACGAGCAAAAATGCAAAGCAACTGAACTGAATCCGATTCCAAACGCCAACGTGAACAAACTCTGAAGCCCTCAACATAAGAAAAGAAAATGATAGGATTAATTTTACCCGCCAAATTCTTCTACTCACTAAGTCATATTATAAATCTGATACGTTTTACATTCATGTCGCCTTCCTTCCAGAAATAAGCATGACATTCTTGAAATCTTGACGCATAACCCCCGCCATGGCCCGCGCCGCAAGGGCTGCAAGCCTGCGAGAACTAACCAAGGGGGATACGTCTGCTCATTCAGTCCCACGGTAAGGGTATTTTAGCCGGCTGACATGTTTTCAGTTTTTGTAGACTTATGACCCATCTTTTTCACATTCTGGCGGGACAAATTGATTTAATTAAATTAAGAACACATAATTACAGATGTTGAATCTAAAAAGGAATTTTTTTATGGTAATAAACCGCCCAATTTTTGGGAAAAAATAAGATTTGATGAGTCACTGCATTGATTGGTTTATTATTTTGCTTCGGGGGACCATTCAGGTAAAAATGACGTACGTATCCCTACATTTGAAAAAAACACCCGATTATCGTCATCGTACTTCGGTTTTTTAATCAAGTAGGGAAAAAGTTAAAATTTTGTACGTTTCGACATAATACAACGGTGTCTTTTGGAAAAAAAATAATAGCACTTTGGGTCAGAAGGTCATGTCAACCTTGATTTAAACATAGTCGGATTATATATATCGGTCGCCCCGAAGAGCACTGATACTGGATACCTGACACGTGAACACTGGTACCTTACCGTGAACACCAAACTATCATCCGTTACCGTTTATAGCTACAATACGGCAAGCAGCAACCATTCTGTATCTCTGTTGGCACAGCGTAATCGATCAGATGTGAGACATACCTGTGGTTCTGTACAGGTAGGGTAGGACACGATCTGCTCGATTTTGGGCAGTGGGGATTTCCAAACGTACTTAGTGATGCTAACATTCATTTATCTAGGGGCAGTCTCGGTCCCCGTGACATTAAAAAATATTCTTAAACCTTTTTTCAAAAATTCTTAAGTAATATCATTATAAATTAAGAAAACATATGAAGTTCACATCAATCATGCTTCTGTCAAATTACCTAGTGGCATAACTCAAAACCCCACAAACTTCCCCTGCAAAAAAGTAATCTCTATCAAACATAATACCCTTGAACATACATGTAGGCGCCATGGCTACAGAGCTTTTTTTTTATGCGCACCGAACACCTATACAAAACAGCCCCCTATTATAAGTATTTACAACCTCCAAAACATTGCACGCCTTGGTCCAATAAGTGGCCTAATCCTCCTCAACCGTAAGAGGTTCCAACCGCTAAGATATTTTTTGACACTTTTCCGTTTCTTTGATTTGACTCCAACAAAGGAATTCGATACGTTTCACAGACTGTACGACTAATCTATTCTTGGAATTCTGGTATGAAGCCTTTACTTTGGATACAAAAAGTTCATGTACAATTGGTTAAAGCATCAATTTATTGAACAAGTTGAGCATCTTACGGCTTTTTAGTTTTAATCTCTAAACATCCCCCTCCAACTGAATTCTTTCCCTTATCATCGACAATTGCGTTTACTGACAGGAAAAAACTCAGGACTATAATCCATGATGCGATGGTCATACTAGTAGACATCATTTGCAATACCGAAAAAATCATGACTCGGTTTAAACTCGATCTTTTGCGTTTAACCAGAGTGGTTTAATTAGTTGATTTTATTACACGAATGATTAGTAGATTCAAAATGTTCTAAACACAAGACATGCTATAGACTGTTCGCTACGATGGGTCTGAATTAATGCTTATAGGGCCCTTGCACGAGCCTAATCATGTTGAAATGGACTTTTTGTTTGCCTCCAGATCAATCAAGCATGAGAAGACTACAATGCACTGGTTCACCTGAACATTTAGTTATCTGCAGGTGATTTACTTTGTATTCTCTGCCGGTGATTCCTTTGTATTCTGCATGTTGGGTTGTTCTGTGAGGCCGGTCTGGCCAAGATAAAACTATTGACCTGTCGTGCAAGGCGCCCTATAAACATCAACTTCACACATACATACGGCGTAGCCCAAGAAAAACAATGGATGATTTTATGTACATTATTGATTTTTTTCATTAAAATGCGGAATCAAAAGTGTCGGGAAGAGTACGCAAGGAAAGGCGTTTTCAGGTCTGGAAAACCCTAAAATCTCAGGAGCTTACGGGTGCTCGGCCCCCCTGGACCCCCGACGGGCCGTGCCCCTGGGACCCTAGGGGCCCTAAGGCGGGCCCCTGGACCCCACCCGTTAGTCCATTTCTCTATGGTTCGAACATCTTTAGTCCAGCCCCTCAATAAAATTTCCTGGGCACGCTATGCCCTTTCTGGCTGGATCGTATTTGTGAACCACAGTTGTTTGGACACGATAAGAAGAAGAAGGAACTAGCTTGGCAAACATCAAGATTATACAAATATATGTACATTTATAAAAAATGATGATGCGATTTTGGCGTCAACATGTTTGGGTGTATGGACACTATAAAGTCAGAAAAGTCAAGGTAAGCGCTACGCGGAATAGTCTATACCGTTGGAGTTTCAGCCCCAGACAAATTGTTCGATACAATCTCATTACACGCATACACCTGATGAACTTTAATCCCTGGATGAGACTTCCAATACTAGAATTTTGTTATCACGATCTTGTATGGATTATTTCTTCGTCGGCCAATCCTGTGGTAGTCCCATTGCGGTGGAGTAGACATCGAGTTTACCTCCGAGTAATCTCCGCTACAAGCGGCATGTAAATAAAAGCTGTTATTGCTCACTGCTCGACTTGAGGTATCCTGGAAGACGGGGAAATTGCTTTTTGGGATTCTTCCCAAATCAAATGAACACACACCTAGAAAACACCTGCCTGAAATGTCCTCCCACTTTAGTTCATCAAAATTGAAGATTTTGGTATTATCAAGAAAACGTTTATAATTTTTCTCATTACCCCAGTGAAATAGCAGTAAGTGGATAAGTGGGGGGGGGGGGGGGCTCAAGGAGCCTTACAATAAGCTAATCCGCTAATTTGTACTGAAAAAATATTGTGGCAGCGTCATTTTTTGTAATACTAAACCTTTGGGATATGCTTCTTGCAAAGGAAGGAAGTTCCAAATTGATTGCACAATAATTAGTAATTAATGTAGGGCCTACGGACCCCCATCCACCCCCCCCCACAACCACTAACGGGAGGATGCATGAAATCATTTTACACTATAAGGGAACTTGATAGCTACACACCGATCCTATGTTACTACCATAATACAAAATTTATTAGAATTAATTAATGTTTCCTTAACCAATTCACATGCTGATATGCAATTTGATCCCGATTGACCAGGATCCATTCCCCTGTACAAACGAATGGAAAATACATACGATAGGTGGGAAAGGAAACTACTAAAATATATTCAGCACCCATTATTGTTTTATATATCGTCGTTAGGCAGGAAATTAACCTCATATGTGCATTTGACCTCTAAGAGCAAAACATCATATGTGGCATTTTCGGTAAATTTCAAAACGACCTCTTTGGAGATATTGGTCGCTTTGCAAAGTATCGCAATATACTTAAAATAGATCTTACGTATTTCTTTAAAATCACTAATCATTCACCAACTTGATTTGACCAAACAATGAACAATAGGTTGGTGTGTCCATGTTACCGAAGTTGCACATCTGAGGTTTTCATTGACCTTTCATATTACATATAGTGTAGTAGATAAAACCATAAACATCGTGCACTGCTGGACAAAAGCATGAAACTTGGCACAGACGTTCCTTGGGGTGCAAAAAGCAAACTTAGAAGAGGTGCCCAAAACCGGGCCTCATTAATGACGTCATATGCCCCGCCCCCTTTTTGCATATTGCTTGATTATGTCAAAAAGGAAATTCCTCAGAAAACTATATGTGTGGTATCAAATTAAAGCCTGGAACATACAGATTGTCTTAAAGATTCTTTTAGTAGGGTATCTTAGCATTTGGGGTCATATAGGTCATTAAAGGGTCATGGAGGTCATTTGATATAAATTTCACCAAATTTGATGTCAAAGTCCACCACATATGGCGTGCATTAAAATAAAGGGTAGTCCATTAATTATGTAAACGAACAAATCATCCAAATAACTTGATTTTTGTTTCATATCAACATATCAAAAGGTAAATATATGTAGTTTCATGAACCAAATAGGCAATTCAATTCACAATTCAAATTGTGTTGTATATTACAAAAAGTGACATGCTGATGACGTACATTCCAAAATCAAACACCTGTGTACTACTTTTTGATGTTATTTAAAACAGAGATGCAAAATTTGGAAGTGGTACATAACTTCTTTGATTTAAAACCGTTTGTCTATTTAAGAATCTGTGTTCATTATTAAGAAATGATGGCATTTCGTCGTTGAGGATGTTACAAAGTGAAACATTCTGCAACGTACGCCAGAAACGGTATCATTGGGAAATTAAACCTAAAGGATGACAGCTTGATTTTTATCTTGTTTTTTATTCTTCAGACTTAATCGCCCTGGACGTGTACAGATCTGTGTCTAAAAAACTAATAAAGTTTTGCAAAAGGGACTGTTATAAAAAATGAGTAAATCAAAAAGTAAACTTTGATGTTGTAAAGAAGTTTCTTTGTGGTCACTGGATACCTTTTCCATTACAAGGAACACAAAGTCCAGAGCAAAAATTCCTGTGGAGAGTGCGAGCCACTTGCCGTTCACCAACAATAGAGGTAATTTTCTGCAGCCATACTTCAGCAGTTCTCTACTTACCTTGGAAATTTCAGGTAGCAAGGTCTAAATAGCGGTTCAGGGGTGTCAACATCCTGGTCGTAGCTATAACAGTTAAACTGAGCCTTAAGAGCTGGAACATTTTGATGGACAAACGGGAGAACTTTTTGTAACCCAGAATGTCTCAAAATCCCCTCTGATATTTTAGGAAAACAAATTTTATACATGGATGAAATCCTACGCTTCCGGCAAAGAACCAGGTTGATAGTGCTCCCAGCACTCTGTGTTATTAAGCACGAAAGGCTAGTGATAGCGGTGCAAAGCAATATAACATCAAGAAGTATATGAAATAAGAAATGATATCACAGTATTGGAAGATTTGGCTCTTTGTTATCTTCATGTTCAAGATGTCCTTTATGCACTGAAAGTATGTAACATACGGTATTCATTCCCTCACAACCACTACCCGTCTTTTTTCAATTGTATTACGAATGAAAATGAAGGCTGTAGCACTACACGGTCAGTGTTGAAATAATTTAGACCGCCCTTAATAAATCTACACTCTCCAAATCTATAAAAGGATTTGTGAGCTGCAAAGCATTCCGTTCAAGCTTTGCCCAAGTAAAAAGTGCTGCGACTTTATGGTTGCGCCAGGTCCTTGACATGTGCCAGTTTCAGCATTGAATTAGGAAGTTTCAAACACGGCAATACCGGCTTCTTACAAGACATTGTTGCCCAAGATCCACCAAGAATGTTGCCAATAATGTTCCACAGCACAGAGTCATTTCTATGTGAGGCCAAGCAGTATGGTCTATAATGCTGTTACAGTCACAAAGGAAACTCACAATCTGCTCATTTCATGTTTTGTTTGTTCCGTTTTGGCTTTTTCTTTAAGAGATTTCATTCATTAGTGCATAGTTCATGGACGTGATTTTCTTTACAGTTTGAACATAGGAAAGAAAAGCATGTGCTTCCAACTATTCTCCTGTTTTAAGGGCGGTATTCTGTGAACGAGTTTGTTGGGTACTTCTGTAGCAGTTTCGATAAAGTGTCAGGTCAAATGGTATTTGGGTCAATTGGTCAAGGTCCCTTCCAAAGCTACCCAATATCTGGTTATCTTGTTGAACTCCTGACACCATCCTAATTTTTATCCAACGTATGGGTTCATTATCATGTTATGCAAATTTCCCAGATAGTTTTGAACAAAATACTACAAGCTTTTTGGACAGGAACATCCAGTGGATTGATTTTCTTCTGTTGACTATCATCCTGTGTACATCTTTTGTATTATTACTATATTTTATTTTATTGATATTAATTTAGATATTTTTTTATTGATTGAATACCTTTGCCCTAAAACTCCATCTGTATCATTACGTTTTGATCTTGGAACTCAAAGCTATTAACTTTTAAAAATGTTATTTTAATTTATTTATTTTAATATTTTATTTATTCATTTTTTAAAGGTTTTTTATTTATTATTTGTGTTGTGGTTTGAAGGACAAATTTACGATGGATTGCCATGCGCCATTTGACATGATTTTGAAGACATTTTAGCTTGTTCCAAGCTCCATTGTCCCCACTGACCGGATTGCTGAAAATCGGCAACCATCAACCTGGTACAAAAAAACAAACATTAACCATGTATTGACCTATTATTCTAAATATCTGCAGCAATACTTCATGCTTTAATACGTACTAGTATTAAACTTCCACTAAAAAACAGCTTTTCACAAACGATGTACCAACAAACGGCATTGTAACATTGGGGATTTATAGTTTTTTATACTGCAACATTGACTATACTACTAAATTAAACCAAAACAGACACTGGAATATGTAGGAATAAATTGTAATTGTTCGATAATAAGTATAGGTCGGACAGAACTGTATCTATAGTTTAATTACAATAGGCACATAACAGTTCCAGGTCATCCTGGGTTAAAATTTTCCAATTTGCTCCAAACTGGTTTTTTAAACTTTTGTTCATTTGGTCACCTTGTATATAGATTTCTTATTTTTTCACATAGCCCGAATTTTGCATTTAATTATGCAAAAAATATCATTATATGTGCACAGTATATTTTGGGCTCCTGCACCGTAGAAACCAATATATTTAATAACAACGGTAATCTAAAAGCTTATCCCATTGTGGAATTTGAACCTATTTTGCCTCATAGCGTTAAAGTACTACTCCAGAGAGGGAAACCATACCTTTTTAATCCTTGAAGTCGATGAACATACTTTTCGGCTCATTTCGACCACTTCATATTTTGAACCTAATATATAAACCTTGCCCCCACTACAGATTCTGGTTAACTACTTTGAATTTTGGTAAATCTTTGATACTTGTTCTTAAAGGTTTTTCCCAATACAAGTCTGGAGAAATAGATATGTTTCACTTAGTTTTAGTCCATTATATTTTCTTAATAATTTGACTGGCCTATCAATAACCTGAAAATAATCGCAAGTAATATTAATTGTATAATTTAAAAACATGGCAATTTCTACTAAACCCTCAAGTTACGTTTGCTGTTGTGCCATACTAATAATACAATGGGCTGGTTTATGGACATTAGATTGCAGTAAAGTTGTTGTTGTGCTTCTCCATGCAATTTTTTTTTCCTTTCCTCAACATAACCCTATGGTGACCATGGGATATCCATTTTGATTTTTGACACGTTGACAACCACCAAGCCGTAACTACTGTTATCAGCCACAATACTGGCAAATGGTATCGTATGACCTTTATGACCCCAAACTGGACTCTGCTTACCAAATATTCAATATTTTAGATCATTTTAAGCACTCTACATGGCTCCAGCTTTATTGATACCCAATTGATATTGGAAAAAAAAAAAAAAAAAAAGAGAAAAAGAAGAAAAAAGAAAATTATTGAAAGTATAATTTTTAACATTACTACGATATGTTACAAAAGGGGCGTGGCCTATGACGTCATTATTGTGGTCGAATTTTTGGGTACCCCTTCTGAAATTGCTTTACATCCCCCAAGGAAGGTTTGTGCAAGTTTTTCATCTGGTCAGAAGTGGCACGATTCTTTGAGCAAATTAAATTTATCTACTTCACTAATATGAGGGTACTCACGTTCATCTCATATTTTCCTGACCTGCTGCTGCTTTAATTATGACTTGGCAATGAATACTATCCGTACACAATAGCCCTACTCTGGAATTCCATTCCTGCAATATCAACAAGCTGTTCGTGTCAATGTTTTCAAACGTAATTTGTTTGGTTGTTTGGTCTTTCGTTTCGTGTCCACAATCCTTCGTAATTGCTGGTGGTGGTAAATTTAAGAATTATTTATATCTTTATATCAATATTTCAAAATGTACTGCTATTTTTTTATTATGTTGTTTGCCATTGGCCAACTCTCTAACTATTTCTGTCTACATTCACCTAATTGTCCTTTGTCTTCTGTTTTTTGCGTCCTTTTTGAGACCCTATCGTGATTTTACCAACCGTACAATAATTTGGTCTTTCAACATCATTTGTTAATGTTAATTTTATTCATGTGCAAATTGCTTTTGAAATTTGGCTTGAAACGATTTGTCTAAACACGTCAGGGCCTCAATTATATTTCATACTTCATATTATGTATCTTTATTTTATGTACCTATATTATCAGGGCGTCCATCACTTTAGGAGCTTTTTGCTCTTTAGCAGGCGTCCTCCATCTCAAATGATTGTTT
>JAMKCH010026276.1:0-19008 GCA_023653785.1 Ophioderma brevispina
CGTTGATTTACAATCATTATGGTTTTGTTCATGATGACTCCAGGTGACCGAGTGGCGGTTGTTTCTTGCCGCTAAGTGGTACATGACTTTTACAACGCTGATTGGCCAGCTGCAGTCATCTTCTATTGCAAAGAGTGAACATTACTCTTTCAAGTGACACAGGGCCCCCCCAAAAAGAGTGAATTTCGCCCCTTTCTGAGAACATTTTGACAAAATGTTCCTTATTTGTAAGAGTAACATTTTAAAAATACAGATTAAAATTTTACAAAAATAATTCTTAAAAGGGTTTTGAAATTTCACTCATGTCGGCGTGGATGGCTTGTGTCACTCTAAAGATGTGACAACCGGACTTTTCTGCTGTTGGAATACTTTGTTTTGTAATTTCTTCATAAATGGCTTTATTGTTGATTATATTTGTTTAAATCATTCGGAGGTTGATGACCCGATCGACAGAATAGTCATCCAGCATTACCCCATGCCAATCAAAAAACGGAGTTCTTAGTAATTTTAATATGGCCACTATTGAATGGCCACACGTTATTAAAGGTACTCTAACCCAATCTCATCTTCGACCCGAACATCGCACCAACGAATTTGAGATTTTGGTATTATTATAAGCTTTGCTTGTATTTTTCCCTCATTTTATTTTACCTGCACATTTTTGGCTGAACTCTTTCCCAGTGAGATGCTACTACAAGTATTAGATTGGTTTGTTTTTAATACCGAAAATTTTAATTTTTAAAAAAAACTTGTTTAAAAATGTTCTTAAAAAAACGTCGTTTTGACTGTCACCGGTACTCGCAATGTGCAAATAACTGTAAAACATGGCACTCGAACTGCATTAACGTTAAAAACTGTCGTTTTTTAAAAATTGTTTGTGAGCCCCAGCTTTGCCATCAAAAAGCGTTATTTTAATGAACATTTTAAGCAGTGTAGATGATGTGACCTATGAATGTCACATGTTGCCATTCAGACGCCCTCTGTTGTTTTCTGGCAGCCAAATAATACGTATTATGACAGACCACAAAAAATCTGGTCATAATAACTTGCGAACCCTTTCTGATATAAAATTGGAATCGATTAAGCCCAAATTAATTGGTCTGAGCTATGATTTGCAAAAAATATGGGCGAAGAATCAGTCGAGCCCAATATTTTACAAAACTCATTAGCGAGACCAATTAATATTGGGGCGTAAATCAATCTAATTTTACCATTATCATGTTTTGGTCCGATATTTTCATCCTTTCACCCACTTGGACTCCTCAAAACATGATAGGATCTATATCGGGGTCGCAATACGTTGGTAGCATTAGCAAGCATGCTTAATACGAATCATTATATTTATTTGAAACAAAAGTTGCAGAAAAAACGAAATTTCCCCATGCAAAGTATAGGGGCTTTTTGCCCATCGGTTTTTTCAGACTTTCGCTCTTACAAGAGCACCACAGGGGGTGGCCACAAACACAAACAAATGTCAAATCATCTATAAGGCTATTATACACAAATTAGAACATACATACCCATACATACAACACACCCAAAGCCACATTAATACAGTACATACACACTGACTGCAAAAACTGGGGTGTTAAACTTTTAACACCCCACTCGTTTTGTCAAGCTTGTCGGTGTTAGTTTTCTGGTGTTGAAATTTTTAGGATTTTACACCGCTCGGTGTTGTTGCAACAATTTTGCATTATGCATTTTGGGTGATTTGCTATAGGACATGTTAGAGGTAAGCATGTTACAATAGAAGTAACAACAATAGAATCAAGCATTTTCTAATAAAATGTCAGACGTTTACAAATATAAATGTTAACACTAACGTTTTGGTGTTAATTACCGGTCGCTGTATTGATTCCAGGAGGCGTTAATTACCATCAATATTTGTCAATTTGGCACTGACAGTGTTAAAACAATAATTAACAGTGCCATTGGTTTAAAACTAACACCAAGCAGTGTCACTATCATGCCTTGTAACACCAAAAGGTGTGTTATATACCACTAACATGGTGGTATTTTAACACCGAAATGGTGTAAATCTTACAACCAGTGGGTGCGGTCTCCGATTGATTCAAGGAGGGTGTTAACGTTTTTAACCCCAGTTTTTGCAGTGCGATCTGCATGCAGCATACACCCATACACTCTGGGGCCCAGAGCTACATCAGTTTTTTTACTTCGCCGGCAGGCCCTATCAAGTTACTAACAAGAAATCTCTTTTTCTATTCTTTAACGAATAAACCCCAAACTAGATTACAGTTAATTCCCTTATAGAACAAATAGTACTATACTCTGTAGAAAACCCACTAACGTCACTGGAAAAACCCACCTATTTGGTAAGTACATGTAGTAGTAACTCTTTATTTATTCAGGGTTACTCGGTTAAGTTACAGTCAACTGGTCTTCCCCGATACCCTGACGAATTACATATATAACAAAGCAGCAAACATACAAATAATACATTTGAATAGTAATTCCAAAATCATAAGAGGACAAAATATAACGAACTCACTCTAGAACTGAGATTTGAAAGTATTTATGTTCATAGAAAATAAATTGCACCTTACATCAATCGGGAGGCTGTTCCAAATTGTACTCCCGCAAAAATAAGTGTAACGCTTGCCTGGATTATGTTAAAGGATGAATTCCAGAGTGTTGGAAGATTTACTACGGGTATTCCTTGGAATGAACATCAGAAATATACATAACTGAGATGAAAGATAAGATGGGTATAATTATTTAAGACATTTGAAAAAACCAAGAAGCTGATTTTGCCATCGTTTGTCGTCCAGTTTATCCCAGTTTTAAAGTAGTCATCAAGTCATTATTGAGGTTCTAATATCAGCAGATTAAAGAACACGAGCAAGCTAGTTTTGCAGAATTTGAAGAGAGTTTAGAATTTCAATTTTGCAGTTGGACCAAACTGAACGCATAGTCAAAATATGGAAAAACTAAAGCATTTACTTAAGACAGATTAAGGGTGTTTGAAGAAGATAAAACTTAACTCTTCGAATAACACCAATGCGTTTTGACTAATTGATGATATATAATCAACATTCTCACACCAAGATAAAAGTGGGTCAAAGACAACACCTAGGGGAGTACTTAAAGATTTGTCAACGCTTTCTTATCTACATTATCATACATCAGATTTTATACCACTAATTTATTTCACAACCTTTTTTGTTTCAAAGATCAGAATTTGGTTTCCTTTATGTTCAAAGTCAGTGGTTTTTTTCAAACCACTGTGCAATATTAGACAAATTATCAATCAATCCAACTGAAGAGTTCGTGGGACTTATGCAGTAAAGAGTATGTAGTGTCATCAGGCAAACATAACGCCTTACAACTGATACTAGCCGGAAGAGACATTTACATAAATAATAAATATAATGGCCCTAAAATTGACCCCTGTTTACTTCAATATCAATATTTTTTTTTAAAATCAGATAAGTAGAATTGATACACACTGCTTTGTTCTAGCCCCCCCACCACAAAGATATGAAGAAAACCAATCAAAAATTGCCGTGTACCATACTTCGAAGTTTTTACGAAGTAAAGGATTATTATTGACAGTACAAAGGCTTTTTTGAAGGTCCAAATGAACTAGTGCACCGTAGCTTTGCCTTGATTCATGTTGTTTAAAATATGATAGAAACTAAGAGAGTTGTTGTTGTTGTGAATGATGTTTTCTAAAGCCAGACTGGCATGAATTTAAGATACCATTAACAGTTAAATAATTTGTACAGTTTGATTCTGAACACTACGTTCAATACTTTTGGAATAATTGACAGCACAGATATAGGCCTATAATTATATAACCCACTCTTGTCCACCACCTTTAAGCTTGAGTGACTTTGGCCTGTTTCCATGCAATGGAAATGTTTTCTGTGAGAAGAGAGAGATTCAAGAATGCCACATGAAGTTACCAACAATTGGAGAAGCAAGTTCAAAAGCTTAATATTTAAATTATCAAGGCCAGTAGCCTTATTATTTTCATTTTACCTATTTCATTAATACAAATTCAGAGTAACATAATCAAATTCAAAATGAGAAGTGGTAGTTTTACAAGGTTAAATTGTTTCTCATGATTACTAAACATACTAGCAAATTTTTTGCCAATTGAAGTTGAAAAAATCATTAATTGAGCAGCGTTTCTTTATCATAATTTGTAAGTCATTGTTAGATGTAACTTGACTGAGTAGAATAATTACTACTGGGAATGAGTTTTTAATGGTATCCCATAACTGTTTAGAGTTATTACATTAGCATTGAGATCGTTATAACAGTATGTCTTTTCCAATACTTATTCTGTTATTGTCACTTTGTTCGCTTAAAGTTTTGGCTAGACTTCCAGTCATCAGATCATTGTTTTGTGAGCCTTTTTATATTAGTAGTCCCTTTCCGTAGTTACTTTGATGAATCTTTAATTAACCTATCCAGGAAGTTGAAAACCTTTAACTAGTTTATCTTTAATAGGTGCGTGAATATCACACACATTGTTAAAATAAATCATGCCAAACACGAAGTGGCATCATTTACATCACTACTTAAATACAAGATCCCAATTCACTCTTAAGTGAATTAATATCTTATGCTCATAAATTCTTACAGGAACGATATTTGATTACTTTAGGTGGGTACTTTTTACTTTCTATGTTTTTACGATTAGGTAAAATTCGTGATGATCACTCAGCCAACTGTGAACACCTGATGATGAAATAGATCAGGATTAGCAACAAAGCCGATCGCTTTACGTTTTAGATTTTTAGTTATTCCTAGTAAAATCATTATTAATTGCTGCAAATAGTAACTATGCCTAGCAATATTATTGATCTTCCTTAAATTACAAGGTTGTTTACATGTTTGATCAGTATTAAAATCGCCAGGATTATAACATCATCATACACATGAGTACGCCTTTGGAAAAAGAGTTTTATTCTATTCAAGTAAACTCTGCTTTTGAGTCAGGAGTCTGTACACAGTGCCAATTAGAATAGGCTTGTGTGAGGCAAATTAAGCTCCATCCACATAGCCTCAACAATATCATCATCAAATCAGAAATTTGTTTATAAGAAACCCATTTTTAATGTGACACACAATACCACCATGTTCCATAAGTTTCTATCAAGCCGACACATATTATACCCTCAATTTGTATTAAGTTATCATTAAACTCATCATTTACCCTGTTTCGTAATACAACATTTCAATATCATTCTTGTAAGAACATTTTCACATGGTCTACTTTAATTACGAGGCTCTGATATTATATGAGCAATCTTAAACCTTTCCCAACAAACAAATTGTGGTCAATAAATGTATCGGCGAAAGTGGAAGTTCATTCAAGCAAGCACGGGTAAACATTGATTGCACCCCATGAATTTTGACCGCGACATCATTCATAGAACCCAATGCTCATTGGAAAACTAGAGTACAATTAACCCACCGATACAAATTTACAAGAAGGAAGGATTTTATGTCAATACATGAGCCACAAAACATTACTAGATTTTGATATGGAAATTTTGACTTGAATAAATAACCATAACCCTATGTACTTACAAATACCCACTTAACGTCACTCTAGTAAGCACATACATACATACATACATTACTCCTACCCACATACATCCATACAACATACATACATACATACATACATACCTACTACATACATACATACATACTACATACATACACAAATGGTTAAGTCCAAGAAAGCAAAAAGAGGACCGTCACATAACTTGGTTCGTGGTGGGGGGAGGGTATGACCTGAAGATGCCTTTTGGGATCAGTCTCACACGATCTCATTCGGCTTACGCTCCGTCTTAATCACGTTCCTTCCGAGGTTCAGAAATACATCCATAGCCTCTACCTCTTCCCTCAAATGGCGTATATCCACCAAGTTGGTGGTCTTCAAATTCCCTTTTGAATTTAACAAATGGAGCGGGGCTTCCGCACCCCGCAAACCTGGACTTCCTTCATAATGCCCATGGTTTGGCATCAAAGATTTTCAGATCGGTATCTTGAAGTCCACACAGTCTGCCCCTATTTCATCTCGTTTGAGGGTGGTGAGGTAGTTTATCATTGCATAGACTCCCGTCTGAGATGGAAAGGAATGGTTTCAAAAACCTCTTTTGTTCTCAAGTCCCGAAGAATCTGTTCTTAATTCCATGCAATGCTACCACGCTTAAAAGAATGTCAAACTCGGCCAAAATATTATAAAAATATTCTACTCTAGCTTTTGGCCACTCCCGGTAAACCTCTGCTGTTCAGGGTAGATTTTTAATTTATATGCACTGAAGCCAATCCTACTTGAACAGCCAATCGTTTATAACCTGCCGGTCGGGGTTTGCAAATTTGGTTATCAAGTCCTTATGTGCTACACTCAACATAAGTTCAACTTAAAACGTTGGGTAAAGCTTCACCGACCAGTGTTAAAAAAAAACTGTGTAAGAACAGGGTACCCTTCACCACATTTTGAATCATTGCTCCATTTCTCTCGATCAGGGCATGTACACTTGGCGCCATAATAACAATTCTTCACTATATCTGTAAAACGATTATGACCGGTTTCCAATCGACCCAAGATCCACAAATAGTCTGCGATCTTTAAAAACCTAGCAAGGGGATGGCTTCAACCATTCCATGGTCTGTAACAGCACATGCTCTTATCCCCGATCCTTGTGTGTTTCGGGAGTCTGCACGGAGGCTGGTCATCATTGAACTTACGGTTCCCTTTGAACTTAATTTTGACCAATCCCAAGAGAAAATCCTGTACAAATATGCAGCGCTTTCGCGATATTCAAAATATCATTTGAGTGTGAGCGCATTGCTCTAGAAATTGGTAGCCGGGGTAACATTTCTCCCAAAAACCTTGAATAGGCTGAATGTAATCCTCAATTGTGTCAATCCCACACCTTTCAAAAAAATTCGGGATGATATCAGTAACTTATCAATTTTATCACCTTCTCTATTTTCCACGCCCACTAGGAACCTACCTGGGACATTACCACTTCTTATGTGCAATAATTGCTATTTTTGGGCTGGTCCCCTTGGGGTTATCCCTTTTTATCTTTTTTTGTTTGTCTTTGGTCAGTAGTTGTTTTGGTCACCTGTTTTATATTTCCCTGCTTCATCCACTAAATGGCGAATTGTTCTGGGTTGTAACATGTCTTCCTTTCTTGTGTATTTTATCTTTGTACAATGCTTAATCCAGTGATTGAATTATACTCATACTACATACATACATTTTACCAAAAAAATACATACATACATACATACAACATACTACATATATACATACCCACCCACATACATACATACCTACCTACACTACTACTAAGACATACATACATACGTACATCCTACAACATCCATACATACGTACATACATACATATTTTCAAGCTTTTATTCAACATGGTAATACCAGGGTATGTGCCACCAAATCAGCAAATCAACATAATTGAATAATACATGAAAACATGTGGGAAATGACAATGGAGAAACAAACTTAATGATCTTTGATAAGTCTGTAGCGAGTTTCTCCAATATTTGTACCGATCATAGAACTGACTGAAGCGTACTTAGCAATAGCTTTGGGCAAACTGTTGGGTGATTCCTAAGCTTAACAGACCCCGACTGAGCGATAGTGCACAGACCAGTGACCCATCACGAAGACAGGGATGGTGCAATCAACCCACAAATAGTGAGTAAGTCACAAAGAGTTCGATACTTTTGAATTTGGCATTATGACATTCCTCCGACGAAGGCGTCAAAGGACATGACCTTCTATTATAAAGCATTTCATATGCTCATGATCATCAGAAATAAGTCAGGTTTCCTAGCATGGATGTTGTGAAATATGTCGGCGAATTGACCTCATCATCGTCAATCCGTGATTATGTCACTTGATATTTCTTTTCACGGTAGATTCTTGGAGATGGGTTAACTTTTTGATTGCATTTTCCAGCAACTCTAAAATTCGATATGTCTTGCAGTGTAGTTTTTTTTGAAATTCCATGCAGCCATTTGCTACTTGATATAGTAATCAAGGGTTATTGCAAAGTAGGCAAACTTGCCGACTGGGGATACATGACATGAAGCAAAGAGTTTGATTCGGCGCTTTGTAGCCGGCTTGTATGAATTTGACCAGTCTCACTCAGTCCATTCTCAAATGTTCCATAGAACATGCACAGTCTGTTTTCTCCAGGTCGGCAGTCTTCCTTGTGATTCCAGTTCTTTCCAGTTAATAAGTTCCGTATTTATCTCAGTTTCTTTGAACTAAAAATAATATTCAGCTTATTAAAACGCAGTTTTTATCTTCAACCTTAATTATATAGCTAATTGCTGACGTAACTAGTCGCAGTTCCAGTGGGTTTAGAGCACTACATGTTTAAGTTTCAAATCCAATGACTTGCTCAACACATCTTGGTGTTTTTAACTCACGAGTCCATTTTCATCCAGTTTCAAAGCCTGCAAAATTATTTTCCATTATCTGTTTCACGAATTTGTCTTTTTTGCATGTGTAGTTTTGAGAGATTTCTCACAGTTTTACGGACCATCATCATCATAATTTAGCATTGGAATATGCTAGACACCATTTTAGCAAAGTAAATGCTGTGGTTTACGAATACCTAACCCCCCCCCCGATGATTTCGGAACACAAACAGATTTGCGATTGGGAGTTGGTAGTTGGCCTAACCATGATCTGAACGTATTTAATGATCAAGTCCCAATTTCCTTAAGGTTTTTTAAGTGGCAATTGGGAGATTCTGGAAAAAGCCCCTCACTGTGGGAATGCACAAGTGTTAATTGCTTCAATTTGAAACAAGTGGCAGTGGAGCAATATCAAGTTTTGACATAAGTCACTGAAGTTTACCAAGTTCGCTCACTTGAGGAGTCCTTTTCCCGCCTATTAATTGGATCCTAGGTATCCATACAACTTGTTACGATCATATTTTTCAACGTAACTGCCTTGTAAATATATCTTTTGTTTTGGTCGTTTGAACCACTTTTATCCAATTATTACTTGATCGCGTCATATAAGAGTGCTGCCGTCTGCGCTTTGATATCTAATTTTTGCCCAATACAAAAACTTCTCACCTTTCGGCCATGTTGACAATAGCTGATGATCACGTGTCCACACTGCGATTCATCAACATAAGCGGACAGGATTGGTAATTGAACTCGTCAATGGTTCTGTATCCCATCTCAATAACATATCGATCCCAAGTCAAATGCATAGACAGACATTGACACTCTTGTATAATGCCGCGACCGCGCTTGATTTTGGTGGTCGACCCGTCTCTGCATTGAACAGTAAAGTAAGAATTGGTATAAACATCTTTGAAAATATTCAGGTAATTATCGGGTGTTTCCGATATGACAAGACACGTTGCATAACAGGTGTTTCAATGCTACCAAATTCGTCGGCAAAATCTATATAAGACTAAACAATTTCTACTTTCGTGACGAAATCCTTCCAATGTTTGGTTTTCTGACAAAAGGGCATGTTCTACTAATCCGGTTCTTGGCATGCCCCTTTTTGTTTCGGGCACAATCTGCCCTCTTCAACCACCCACTAACAACGTTCCTTCAAACATCATTTAAACGTTATACATAATGCCAATTAGTGAAATTGGGCGCCAGTTTTCAATTTTTTACAGGATCACGCCCTTTCTTTGGAATAGAAATTTTTGAATTCGTCCAATCATCAAAGGTACTTTTTGATAATAAAACATGTATTGACAATAGAAAGTAAAGTTGGTATCTTGAAGGTTATGTTTCTACTTGATCTTCATATCGTAGGCCATCCTCCCCAGCTGCCTTCTGACGGCAAAACTCAACACCTTACGAAGTTCGTCCTCTGTAAAGGGATGAGTTGGATGGAAAGTAACTTGGGGCCGGGGGTAACGCATTTGTGGCCAATGTTCTGCACCAAAATATCTTCAGTTTGGAACTGCTGCTTTCAGTTTCTCCTTGAGTGATTTTCGACTTTATCTACTCATTGGACATTGAAGGACATCTAGAGTACATGGAAATCTAGAGTCCATAACACACGAGACAAATTTTTACAATAAGACGGATTTTATGCATACATGAGCCACCAAAAACATTACTAGAAATTTTTGAATATGGAATTGTGATTAATAAATCACCATAAACCTATGTACTTACAAATACCCACTTAACGTCACTCTAGTAGCACATACATACATACATACACACACATACCTACATACATACATACATACATCCATACATAACATACATACATACATACAGACAAATTTACATACTCATACATACATAACCTACATACATCCATACAGACACTATGCATACACACACACATATGAATACTCCATCACACTATCCTTGTGCAAGTCGGTTCAGCTTTTAACTTACCTTTAAAAAATGGGATGCACTGGGGCTACCATTTGCGCAGCCGTAGTGAGCCAGACTTCCGCAATAGACTGTAGCATGGGTCATAGTTCTTTTTGGCATATCGTTATTAGATGACGTTCCATGGTTTACACGAGTCAAAGGTAAATAATAGATTACGAGTCTGATTCATTGTCAAAATCCTTTAACAGTTCGGATCTCACAAACCATTAACAGTGTTGGGCACGTTCGTGTTAGGGCAAACGCGTTTTAAGGGTATCTTTGAGGGTTCTGAATTCAAAATCTGTTTGGCCAAACTCCCTTACTAGGATTCTGACAACAATAAGGGGGTAATGTTTATACAGAGGTCACAATTTTGTAAAATGTGCAGTTGTGTTAAAATCTGTACCAACACATAGAGACATGCATCAGAATAAAGTAAGGTACAGTCAGGGGGCGGCGCAGGTAAAATTTTTAGGGAGGACGAAAAATTACACAATTAACTCATATAGCTCTCTACGGAAGGTATCCTGTGTCCTCCAGGACTCTACCAAACCACGTTTTAAGCTTCGTTTAATGGTCCTAAAACCTTTGAGATGTAACAAATAACTTTCACGGCCTCCGCGATATTCAAGATGGCTCCAAATTACCGCCAAAATAGACAAAATGAAAAAAATTGGGGTATTTAATTCAAACATGGATAGACTCGGACGCAGCTCTGGCGTCCCAGACTACAAACGTTTCTTCCAGGAGGTGTCGACCTGCATGACAGACTCCCAGTTCAACCACGGCCCTTTTTTCGCACATCCTTAAGGTAGACCAACATGCTTCCTCATCTACATCTTTTATTAGTCCAGTGAGGCATTTCCTTTGTTTTCTTGATGACTCATGTATTTGCATCTTTTTGGTTCATTTTTGTACCCAAGACCGGCTCTACCGTCTGACCTCTAGCCATTTGATTTAGAATTAGAATTCCGTTCTTTCTGTTCTAATTCCTTTATACCATTCCATCTGCCATTCGTCCTTTACTTTCCATTGCATTTTCTGTACGATCTAGAGTGTCTGTGTACTTCCATCTCTATATTACTTGATTTATATGGTCTTAGTTCCCTCCAAAACAAATTTTAAACGTTTTTGACTGATTGGTTAGCCTTTCCAGTTTCAGGCCATAGTGTTTCCTGAATCCTGTCAGAGCGCTGTGTTGCCTCTGCTTATACCTGCCCATTGCTTCATGTATTTGGTGCAAGTAGCTTCCAGACTTTCGACGTAGGAATTTGGGAATTTAAAAGATGGTGATCCCCTTCAGTTTGGGTACAATACTTGTTGTATATCCACAGCTTCATAGGCCCACTCAGTGACTTAATTGGTTGTTTTCATCATTTTCGTCAGCTCTGGTGCATACCATGTCTCTGATGCCATTGTCCTTCAGTCGATCGGTATCGTTTTTCTATGTTAGCTTCCCGAGAAACCACATGGGTTTGAACTGTGGATATAGCCTTTGCTGTCGCCGTCTAGTTTCTAGGCCGTGATCGTATGCCACATATTGCGTTTTTGTGTTCCCGTCGCTTTGTTCTGGCGTTGGGGACAAACCTCTTCATGGCATGAGACATGCATTTACTTGGTTTGGCTTTCATGGTCCGTGCCCACTTGAGCAAGTTGTTCACTGTATTTACGAGTTCTTGGCATCCTTCTGGACTCCTAGCTACGCGGGTCAGGTCACTGCGTATTCTTTGGCAGATGATATGATGTCAGATCCACTCATGCAGTACCCGGGTGTTTGGACTGATCTAGGAGATCAAGACACAGATTGAAGACGGCCGAACAGATGCAGAAAGTGGGCAGCCTGGACGACTCCTGCCATGCACTGTATCCAGTCAGTTGTCCATTCAGTTGTTTTGACACATTGAAGAGCTCATCCTAGTATTTCCATTGATTTTCCCATGTGGTTCCTGTGAACATGAGCTCATGATACCCTCTAAAGCAAACTGTACAAGGTTGTGTGGTACCGTACATATGCATTTTGCGGTTCAGCCAGTTGTCACATTTGTTTATCATTCTTTTGGCATCTTGGAGCATTTCAGTTAATGCTTCTGTGTGTTCCACACATCCTGATATTTCTCCATGAAACCCTTCTGAATGGATTGGTCGATTTAGCTGTTTTTCTGTCCGGGAATTGATGGTCATTGAGCGAGAATACCCATTCCGATGTTACCACTAGAATTCTCAGTGTGATGGGCCTAAAGCGGTGGGACTAAATATTGGTTCTCCCTTATGGATATAGTGGTTTTCCCGTTCTCCACTCACGGTAATTGCGGCTGTTCTCCAATCTTGCAAATACCTTTCATGTATAGTCCTACATGAAGGACAGTTCTAGGGCATTTCTCCACACTAGGTATGGGATGCGATTGGTGCCTAGCACTGGCAGTTCATTCTTTGATACCTATGCATAATAGCAATATTAATTTTAGACATATTTCTCTGGTCAATTTGCATGTATTTTTTTTCCATATCTAAAAATCCAAGACTGACGCGCCAAAATGGCGCAAAAAGTAGCAAAATCGAAACTATTGCACATCATATCGAAGTGTAAGTAATTTGTAAATTGGTACAATAATACACCTACTCTACCACTCCAACTGCCTGATTCTGCACCAGAATGCAGTGAAGGCTAATGCGGTGGAGTGACGCGGCATGTAAGGTACTATCTGTATATCCCTAAGAGCCGACTAACCACTGACTACGTTATAGAAAAAACAAGAAAAACGACAATCGGCTTCTACTCCCCTAGGTGTCCCCCTTCGACCGCAGAAAGCTGCAATTTGCATGGAACCGGCAGCCATCCATACTGTCAGAAAAGGCCGCCCACAATAGAAGCGCCCAATAAGCGGATTGGGAACGTATCCTGATATACCATACCATCTGAACAGTCATCCGATCTCGCCATTTTGCGTTGCTCTTCGGATGACCTTATGATCCAGCCAACTGGGGTACTACGGGTAACAAGTCTAAAATGGCTTCTGACGTTATTAATAACTGCTTAATTGTCCCCCGTTCTTTCTCGGTACGTTTAAGGTATAATGAGTTAAGAGCCCTCACCAGACACCATACTTCTCAGAGCCGCCATGAGCTCTGAGCAGGTCCAAGAGAAATGGTTCTTGGGGAAAAGATAGGTTTGAGTTTTTGCTAAAATGCGTCCCGGACAAAATGTCACCACGTCCCTCTGTAAACGGAGGTCAGGCCCTCTCGATGGACACGGCCTGAATGCTACGAACACCTGCGGCCCCAGAACAACCGCCAACAAAAAAGCCGTCTTCTTGGCCATGTGCAACAGACGAGCCCAAGTGCTTAAAAAAAACAAAGCGTGCGAGGACAGGTGCTGGATTGCCAATGAAAAACTCAAATTTGTGAAACCAACGACCTTACCGAAGGTCTCTCCGAAAACATTCATTTATGGTTGCAGAGAGGACCGGACTCAAATAAATGGCCAGACATCTCAGAAGATAGGTGGACAGCAATGACAGTTCTATACGCAATCCTACAAACACTCGTTTAAGAAATGTGCTATCCGGCCTACAGGTGCCGACCAATGGATTAACCTCCCATGGTTTGAGCACCACCCCCCCCCCCCCAAAAAGAAGAAATGTTCCCCATCCGAGCTTGGCGCAACTGTCGTCAGGTCAGGGGCGGTCTGATTGGGAAGCATACCCCAAAAGTAAAAGGTGGTTTGATTATCCACCATTCCTGTTCAAAAAAAAAGAGTGAAATACGGCTTTGAAGTCAAGGTGACCAATGGCGGCAAGACTGAGGAAGTTGAACATGAATCCCCCCCCCCCCCCATTGAACCTTACAGCAGGGGGACTAGGCCTATCATGTGGCCGTCAGCCCGGGCCATCAGTCCCAAAAAGCGTAGGCCCAACCGTGACCGAGTCTGACTTCACTACTTTCGGCCATGGATCACACTTTGCTCTCGTAAATCAAAGAGCACATTTTTGAAGGGCGCCCCCAATTTTTCAAAAATTTGATGTTTTTCACTGGTTGTCATTGGTAACTGGCTAGTACTATACCTGTGAATGGTTAAGCTCGAAATTTCTTTTGGTCGACAACGAAGGAATTTTGTACTAGAATATTATTATCGGGGATCCCCGATAATAATTCAACGGCGCTGGAAAACGGCCTTCCAATGTTAAATAGCCGGGAATAGCGCCATGTACGTGTCTACGCCCACCATTATTTGTTTTTAATATTTCGGGCATTCAGAGTAGAGGTATTTTCGGGGGAGTTTGTGTGATCGGAGACTAATAGGTTGGGGAAGTAGTTATGGGGAGGTTGGGTGGAGTGTGGGGTGAGGATAAGTCGGGGATGGGGGGGAGGGTTACGAGGTGGCACTATTTCATCATGGACGAGCATAAACGTAGCATTTCCAGCTCTGCCGTTAAGTCCAATCTGGGATCCCCAATTCGTAATTACAAAATCGCTTATTTGTGATAAATACTCATTTTTTAGCATTTTCGTTGCAGGTAATAGTTTCCTAGACAATTACCACGTAACTGTGCAAAATATCAAATTTTGGGAAAATTGGGGGCCGCTCTTCAAAAATGTGCCCATATTGCTTTAATTGAAATTTGTCAAATTTCCCGTGTATTATTTTTGCCACTTTTTTGTGTCAGAGTGACTAATTTATTGTTTCCATTATGAGTTGAAAAGGTCCTGAAACTTCGTTTTCCGATCGGAATACATCGGGAATCTTTACCAAACTTCCGATCAATCACCCCGTCAAAGCGCGTGCTTGTTGTGTCACTGTTATCGCACATCTTGCGACATTGATTGGCCACCTGACTGTATAATTGATCATGTATCGAAGACCGTGAACACCACGGTTTATATGTTTGACATGAAAAAACTATTGCAACTTGTTATGCAAGCAATGCAGCTGCATTCTCAGGTTTTGTTTGCTCACACGTGTAACTGTTTCCATTCACTGTTTTTTTTTTTTGCATTGAGTAGCTCATGAATATAAAATGAGACCAACCATTCCAAATTTGCATTGTGGTATATTTATCTTTTTGGTGTCAAATTTCCCGATTGATTTTGAACCTCCCATCTGTGTTAAAATTTGACACAGAATCTATTCAATTTGACACGGGGAATTTTCATTTTTGACAAGTGATGTTGTCCTATTTTGGGTTGGTTTATTTTGACTAGATTTTGAGTGATTTCTACTAACACGTTTCTGTGGTCATTTCATTGACACATTTTTCCATGCGTTTTGACCAATCATGGGGTGGTTTCCCGGCGGACTAAGTTCCGTGTCCAAACTTTGACAACTTTTTTGTCAAATTAAACCATCTAGAATAAGAGTGCTGTCAGCCATGGTCTGACTTCTCCATGGACAGTGATGGGTAATCCTCCTGTTATTGAAATCTATGACCGCTCCCTAAAACTTGGTTTTCTGAAAAGGGTCCAACTGTGGGATTTGCAATAGTTGTAACAAATTCGAGAGACTCCATCAAACGATGAACTTGCTGGATGTCTCACCATCTCGACTGTGCGAGGTGGCTGTGCCCGCGTTGTCAGAAGTCAGTCGTCGGATAGACAAGGATCAGGACCCCCTCCGTCTGAGGAATTCTGAGTATTGTAATGTATTATTTTAACCATTTTTCTGCAATTTACGCAATTATTGGCGGCTATTTTGGGCGCCATCTTGGATTTTGTAAATATGGCAAAAATTAGACCCAATAACCAGAAACATTAAATCCCAATGACCAGGCAACCATCACATATCTAACAGTACTTTTACTTATTACATGCTTGATATTAATAACCATTTTCTTTAATTTTGTCTATTTTTGAGGTGGCCATTTTGGCGCCATCCTTGAAATCGCGAGAGTGCAGTAAATTTATTTTGTTTAACAATACCATCTCATGTGTTTTAGGGCCATATAATGAAGCTAAAAAGTTGTTTGGTAGTGATCGGGGTGGGGGGGGGGGGGGTCTCGGATACCTTCCGTAGATACTCAACTAAATAATGTCCCATTCCCATTTAGATATTAAAAAATTAAATGTTTTCCACTTTTAGATCGTTGAATGAAAAGAATACCACTTTATCTCGTCAATTTTTGTGTTCATTGACTTCCTTTCAATAATAATTTTAATCATTTCAAAACTCAAATAGTTTCTTGCAATTTAATATTCTTAACGAACGACAGCTTATCCCACCATGATAATCGAGCTGTTTGTCCCAAATTGCAAAATATTACTTGTAATGCAGTATATGGAATTAACCCCAAGGGAGCGTGCTCGCAACTCTACTGTTAAACATCTATAACCACGATCACTCTAGCAGTACAGTAACCTTTTCGTTTTAAATCTATGCAGACGATCTTGGAATTAGCGCACATGATACAGAGTACGTTCACAGTTGTCGAGAGAGACTCTCCAAAAGTCTTTTGGATGAACTCACTCCTTAATCATGAGGAAAAACCACCTACGTGCAAAATTCATTCAAGATATATGTCTGCCGGGGTCTTCTCCGCTGCGTGTAGTCTCTGGGGCCGCAAAAACAGGCCCAGAAATCACTTGATCAAACAGGGCCACTTGCATTATTGCAGGGGCCATTTGGATGATCTTTGGAGGATTTACTTGTTAATTTTGAAATTGATTTCATGTATTATCTGCGATGGTCCATCCAGGCTAAATTTTAGGGCCCTTTTGAGTGTCCTGTCATGCCCTATGGTACAGTAAAATTCTTTGCAGGGGTGATTCTGTACTCTGGGTGATGTACCTGTTCATCGTGAAATTGGTTATGAGGTATAACCTCCTATTTTTTGATCGAATGCATTTCTGAGCCTGTTTTTTGGTCACAGGGGCCACAAGCAGGAGGATGTCCCCCCGCAGACATGCATATCTAGCATATTGTACGGGGACGGCGGCAGTTTGGATAAACGCGGGGGCATGTTGAACGAGAATCTACCTTAGCGGAACCGTGGGACAAATAAGCATGAATACCTAGCTTACTTATATATTTATAGTGAGGAGCTAGGACCCGGTCCAACATCATCTTTTACCCCTCCCTACAGAAAGGTTTGACAAAACACCTTTGGTAGTTAGTATTTACCCTCTATATCACGCTAAGGTAGGTAGTACTCTCAAATTGTGGTGTCAACAAATCTTTTCAATAGGGGCAATTTCAAGTTTACCCAGTGGTCAACTTTTAAAATGCTCAATCATGTTGCATGTATGCTAATTTTGTCCGTCTAGGTCATAAGGATTCCCAAATGGTATGTTTTTACCATCTATACCAAGGGGTTTTGGGAGTTATAGGGTAAAAAAAAAATGGCTAAACGTAAAAAGGAAAAAGGTCAATTTCTATTTGTACAGGGGTCAAAACAGGAATGGCTCCAATTTTTGTTGAAAATTATAGAAATTTGTTCATCTAGCTTAAGGCGTCAAAATAAGGAACAGTTTGTACCACCATCTGCAGTGTATAGTTTCATGTTATGCGACAAAAATACGGGTCATAGGCATATAATCCACTTGGCTTGACTCTTTGACCTTATATCCGTAAGTCAACATTTACCATAATCAAAACTATACTTGTTGGGATCCTCTACCTCAGGCAATAATTTGCAAGTAATTAAAAATCTACTCAGATTAACTTTTAATTTGACCCCTTTAACAAATTAAGATTGCCTTTTTTTTTTAAAAAAAAAAAAAAACACTTTTAAATTAACCCTATAACTCTAAAACCAAATGTCGAGTGGTACAAACCATACCTTTTTGGAATCCTTATGATTAGATGGACAATATGGCATACATTTCATTCAACATGATCAGGGCATTTTAAAAGTTTGACTCCCGTGTAACCTTAAAATGGCCCTAGTTGAAAAAGTGATACCACCATTTTGAGAGTACTACCTAGCATTGATGTAAGGTCCCATACTAACTAACCCAACGTGTCAAAACCTTTTTTGTAGTGGGAGGTAAACGATTCCTTAAATAAGCCCCTATGATATCCTTCTCCTCTATGTCTCAAGACTATAAAACCGTAAAAATCCGTGATAATGTTTCCAAAAAGTGGTACAAATTTTTCAATCGGCCATAACCGCCACCATCAATGTATTTTTTAATTATTTTTTCGGTGTCGGAAAGCCTAGCTTTTCAGGTGTGTAATTAATTTCTATGTTTTCCTCTTTTTTGAGACCTCGGTAGTACTCGCCAATAATTTGGTTGAAATCGTTAGATATAATAAATAATAAGTACATACTTAGATTAAATATGTAGCGTAAGGTATCATTCACCATAGTCAGATTTTGCATAGCATTATATACCTTCATGCCAAGACCAATGCCCATACTTGCTTATTTAAATAAGTTCAGAAGTTTTTTTAGGAATTATCCTTCTGATCATCCTTCACTTGACGTGCTCATCGTCCCCTGATTCCTCGCCTAAGTCATCATATTCGTTCATTGCCACTAATCATCATATAGTACGCCTGATGATTTCCGCGTATTTGACAGACGTAATTGCGTCAGTGATGACAATCAGCTGTGGCATGTGAGCCAGCTTATCGTCATTTGGCAGAGCTGCACCCGCGTACCAGATGTCGTCCACCCGTCTT
>JAMKCH010026277.1:0-19491 GCA_023653785.1 Ophioderma brevispina
AGACAAAAAACCTGGCCTCCAAAAGTCAAGAAAAGAAATTGCCTCACCCAAACTTCCAAACACCCAACCCCCCCCCCCCCACCCCTGGAGTCTAATGGTGCGTTTCCATTACGACAGCAGATAGGGCTAGAGATCTCGATCACTTTTTAGGACGCTTGGTCTGGCTACATATTCTTTATCTTACACTTTACTTGGCCTTCTGTCGTTCATATCAATCTTCACCGTGCCTCGGCGTTTAACTCATGTTAATGTGATATAAACATATATCGAAGTCTGAACAATGAATCTTTCATCCCGAACTTAGATATATAACATTTCCCCTCAAACTACAGTGGGAAAAGTTTGATTACCATGATAAAAATGAAGAGCTTCCGCGTTTCGCGCACGGTTCGCGCGGAACGGGGGATACCCCCCCCCGCGCTACGCGGCGCGTGTCCGCAGCCATTTTAAATCCCAGCAAAATTCAAAATTTATCTTGGCACCCCCCCCCTCCAGTGAGGTCTGGATACGCCGACATTTAAAGCTTTTTTTCAATGATAAGCAAAGAAAATCTTTTTGGTATTTACTGTTGCAGTGCTTGGTGTCTTGTTTTGTTATGTTTTTTTTTTTTTTTTTTTTTTTTCTCAGTAAATCAAACGAAATGCGGCAAAAATGGCTATTTTTTTTAATTGTGGTGAAAATTAATGGGTCGGTCGGGCAGATATTTTTTTTTATTTTTGCTAATTTGCATAAAAAAACTTTTGAGTCCGGCAGGTTTTTTTTAGGGTCGGTCGGGTTACGCCAAACAAACAATTTTTTTATTGCCCAATTCTGATTTTCTGATTTATCAACTCACTGATAGTGCCTTTAAATGATCGGTCGCCAAATCTACGTGTGGTACGAGGGATAACAAGCATTGTAATATCAGAGAAGACCGGACCTTGCCTTGTCTTGTACCATCGGAATTACTATCCAACACATTACGAATTTAGACATCAGTAAGGCATGATGGAGCCTGTCCGTGAAGAGATTATACACATAAAAACGGATTTTGTATCTGATACGTTCCTTAACAGCAACCAATGAAGAGTGATCAAAACTTTGACGAGGTCTGGTCAAGCACCACTTGCGAACACCAAGCGCGCAGCGTTATTTTGCCAAGCGCTGAGCCTTTGAGATCTATTTCATTGGCACATAATAGCAATGGTATTTGTGGTTTTTATTCTGGACTAGTCTGCCTCCTGATCCAGTGGGTGCGAACCGACCCCCAGGGGGAGTGGTACATTTATTTGTTATTATCTTTTTTCCTAACAAAGGGTACCCTTCATGCTAAAGCACTGATTAAAGCCTGCAAACACAATGTTCAAAATAATTGACAATATGTCAATAATACAATACAGTGTGGAAAGTAAATAGAAGTTTCGTTTCTTTGAAACAGCCTGATTGGGCTATTGACTAATGTGCGTAGGGTGAGTAGGAGCGGTTTTGAACCTGTTAACTACTTTGTGTCTGGTGTCCAGTAGTAGTGTATACCGTCTACGAAACCCATGGCTAGTAGAATACGCAGCATGCCGAGCTTAAAACGTACGCTGAAATATTGTAGTGCGGCTTCCTTCAAAAAGGACGCCTGGGAAAGAGAAATAAATTAACAAAAATAAATCAATTACAAAGTAAGAATGGGACCTTATGGAAAAGAAAGAGTCGATTCAACCATATTTTTTCGGGAAATATTTTACTCAACCGTGTGCGTGCACGGTTCCTGTACCGTTTTCTGTCAGTGCGTATAGGTTGTAATGGATTTGTTGTGAATACTACCTGTAAAGAGGAGGAGCTAGGATCCAGGTCAAACATCATCGTTTACCCCCACTACCGAAAAGTTGACACTTTGGTAGTTAATATGGACCCTCAACATCAATTCGGTGGTTAGTACTCTCAAATTGTGGTATCACTTTTTTCAAATAGGGGCAATTTCAGTTTACACCGGGGATCACTTTTTTAAACATTCTCCAATCAATGTGAAATCTATGCCATAGTGTTCGTCCTAGTCCACAAGGATTCCACAAATTATATTTTGTTACTCATCTATGACCAGTGGTTTGGGAGTATAAGGGCAAAAAAGGGCTAAAATGGTCAACAAAACGTTTCAACATGATTGGGGCATTTGAAATGTTGACCCTGTGTAAACTAAATTGGTCCCTATTGAAAAAGTGATAACACAATTTGATATACTCCTACCTAGCATTGATGTAGAGGATCCATATACCAACTCCAAGGTGCCTAAACTTTTCTGTAGTGGCGGTAAACGAATTGATTAATAAGGCCCCTATATATTCTGCTCCTCCTCTAGTACCGTTTTTGCGTGGGAATTGTAGTCGATTGTGTGATATGTCCTGTTCTATTTCCTGGGCAGGTATTGTAATCGAATTGTGTGATACATCCTCTGTACCAATTCTCTGTAGGAATTGTAGTCGATTTGTGTGTTATGTTACCAATTTCTTAGGAACTGTATTCGATTTGTGTTTTTTTTACCAATTGTAACGTAGGACTGGTAGGTCAGAATGTGTGTTTATTTACTAATTCTATGTACGAATTGTCGATTTATGTGTTATGTTTAAAATTCTAGGTAAGAATTATAATGATTGTGTGTTTATATTAAAAAAACCAATTGTAGTCGATTTGTATGTTATTTCCCCATTCCGCTATAATTAAACCTTATACGAGGGTGTACAAGACATACGGCACCTTCAGGAACCAAGACTACGTTGGTTAGCAAAATAGAAACTTGGCCTTATGAATGGACGGTCTTGATCAAGCTTTCCAAATTCCTTCTTACACCCTTGATGTCGTGACAACAGGACAAACAACAGCCCGCCATGTCAAGTTAATAAGCGAGCGCAAAGCGAAGCTCTTATAGACTAACGCGTATACACGTATTGAAAGCTATTGAAATCTATAGTCTGACAGGTTTAAAAAATACCGACCGTCATTTGAGCCCCCTTTTCGTTCTTACCATTAACTCCTATGGAGTTATTAATCGACGGGTACCGAACAGAGATTCGCCATTTTTTTGGTTGTAATTTTAATTTGTAGTCCGATATTCAACAAGTAATTTATTATAATTCTCCATTCTGTTGGATATTTTGTTTTCTCGCAAATTTATTTTTATGTACTTGTTTTCTAACATTAAACCTATGATAATGTTGTGCTGATATTTTAAAAATTATGCTTGGAATACGATATTTTTGGAAGCTGAAATAAATTTGGTAAATACGACTTAAACCAGGGGGCCGGACACAATCTGCTGGATTTGGGATTTCCAAACGGTAATTTATGGAATTCTTGCGTGCATTTTCTATGAGACTATGGCAAATATGACAGAATGAAAGTGTATCTGAGCGCTCGCTTCTCAGGTTCTACCTGCACCATATTAGTACTACGCAAGAAGTAAACTTTGTACGCGCGTGCCTTTTTAAAATAAATGTATCACAATCATCGAAAATACAAAATTAGGTATGTTCTTTTTTCTGTAAATTGCGTGTTTAGGGTATATTTCGATTACTTGTACAAAAACCTGCTTGGTAGAAGAGGACTAAATATTATCTGCAATTACCAAAATATCACATGTGAGGGCACATGTGGTCCAGTGGGTAAAGCACCGACCCGCACGCCAAAGATTGGGAGTTCGAGCCTCGCCGTCGCCAATGTGTTTCGCCCTCAGATACTCCTCTCTACCCAGGTAAATAAATGGGTACCGATGTGAAAGTAATTATACAGGGTGAGTCAAAAAAACTGACCCTGATTGAATTTTAAAATTACATATATCTAATATGTGAAGTATCAACGGAAAGCTTATTTCATTATCTTTAATATGCTGCAAAGATAATTCCAATCGGTTAAGTATAGGCCGAGCTACAGTCATTTGAATCAAGTAGTCAACTTTTCCCCCATCCACGGATTCCCATTTGAATCCACGGTGGCCAACTAAGTAAATGACTCCCCAAATTTAGAAATTAATGATAAGGATATTTAAAACACTTTTTTTCAAAATGTGGCATATTTGGTCTACAAAATATAGACAATACTTTAAGCCTCACAACGTTGTCACGGATGTCTGTTCTTCCATATCGTATGATCCCTTCAACCCCTCCACAAAGTTGTTTTTCAAATGTTTGTTATGAGTGATGATTGAGGACGTATAAAAGCTCATAGGGCATCGATGGTAAATTGTGACTGAATTTTCTACGGTTAAATAGTGTCGCATTTATTCTGCAGTCAATAAGTAGCCCGATTTTCTTCTGAACACTGATTTCAATTCGCTGAACGCCGTTCATTTTAATGTGAACCCGTGGACAGAGCTCAAAACCGATTACTTGATTCAAACGACTGTAGCTCGGTGTATACCTAACCGATGTGAATGATCTTTGCAGTAAATTAAAGATAATGAACACAGCCTTCAGATAATATCACATTATGTTAGATATATGTTACTTACAAATTAAAAATGATGGACACAATCTGGGTCATTTTTTTACTTACCCTGTAGTCTGCCGGGAGCCACAGTCCGACCTCCATAGACGACAACGGAATAAAGTGTGAAGCTAATGTTGCGTGAAGAGTCAACTGAATCGAGTGCACTATTTTTTACCATTGTAGCCTGACTATGAGTACGGTGGACTATAATTACTTCTACACCGGCATTATTCAATGCTGGGAAGGTAACAGCCTCGCTGTAGAGGAGGTGTAGCGATCTCCCTATAGCAACATTTTATGGTGGAGTGTGGCCCAATCAGTTCGAAGAGACAGATAGGCACTCCGTTCCTGAGTGCACAAGTTAAGTACCCTTTACTTTATTACCATAAAACGCTAATTACGTAATACTTTCGGCAGTATGACGGCTTTAATATTTATTTCTGTAGGCCTACCTGTAACATAGCCGCTGAAAATGGATGCAGCACCATAGCTCAGGTTTATCCACGATACAATGCCAACAGAGCTAGCATCGTCTTCTTGAACATGACTTTCGACTTCTCCAATGAATAGGTAGATCACTGTGCCTTCAATACCGATTGCACTCCCAAACACAGCGGTTACTATCACCATTTCCCAAAAGGTCTTAAGAAATGGGACAACAACCATAGATAGAAACATAATAACAGTTGCTATATAACAGAGTGTTCGCTCGCTGAAATGAATTTTCTGCGCCTGGGCACTGGTCAGAGTCGTGCGAAGATATTTCCTATGCCGCCGCCATTGCAACCAGAGAAGAATGGTATGGCGATATGCCTTTGTCTTGTGTTAAACTGACTAGATAAACACATCCGAAACGAATACATACTCCCGCAGCACTCTAATCAATTTTTCAATCAATATGGGTTTTTAAAGAGTTTACTATCAAATATCATGCGGATGACAATTATGATTAACTTTATAAATGGTTCATTTACTTTAACCCATCGATATCAGCTTGGTCTGAAGCGCTGGGGCAAAAGGTTCCTTGAATCTGTGGAGTTCATTTCTTTGTTGGGATCCTGAAGAACCCCACTGACAGTAACAACTGGAAATTAATCGCACCGAGCAGTAGGAGAGTACCACGCAGTGTTATGTATCTAACCAATGTTGCACCAAGGAGGCATAACGACTAGCCTAATGAGGTTTTAGCAAGTGCAAAAATCGATACGGGCAATATTGTATTATGCCTGAAGTAGTTGGTCGTAAACCGACCGCTATTGTCTCTGCATAAAGTTGAAACCTGAATAAAGAATAAGAATAATTTCACATTTTATGTACAGTAATGTTCAAATAAAAAGGAACAACGAAAATCCTCCAATCGTAACAAATCATAATGTTTGTTTTTGTAGCCTTTTAATGGGAAAGATGTCAGGCAGATGTTTGCATATGAGATGACAAATGCAACTTCTGATCCCAAAATCTCACTTAAGGGAACGAGTCTGATGGGCATTGAGGATTGGGTGGTGCCTCTTTAATGGTTATCACAATGCAAAGATGATATTATTTTTAACCTGAGACCAAAATATTATTCTGAATAGGCTAATGTTTGTTTATAAAGTTAAATTTTGGATCTCAGCACCAACTATATCATACCAAGATTTTCAGTTGTTTTGTACTAAACAACTTCATCCACAGCGCGATCCGGTTCAGTGATTGCGTCCTTCTTGACCATTACGTCAGAAACCAATATAGACTCTTGACAGTTTGTCGCGCCCGCGCGCCCGTCCTTTATTGACGATGGTGTTGTCTTCCTTGTCCTCCGATCTCTATCCAAGATTTGGCAAATGTCGAAGTCCCATGTGACCTGGGGACTCTATGGAGATGTTTGTGAAATCTCTGAGGCCCGGGGGGGGGGGGGGTACTCGACCAAAGAGGCTTCTGAACACTGACCACGGCTAGTTGTCCGATACACCGAACTGACAACCTACTTCATTTTTTTTTATCTTTTAGGCGCATTAAAAGCTGTCCCAGAGGGCGCGTCGGCTGAATCACAGACCTTGATGTCATTGGTGCCGGAGCGTTTCAGTGCTTCTGAAATTCCTCGAAGAGTCGGGTAGTACAATTTGCCATTTGTTCATCATGGCTCTATCAAGGGCCCATTTTGGAACACCCATTACACTCAAAATTATCAGTGTGGTTAGTAATTGTGCTCAAAAAATATTTAACGTAAAATACTCAATTCATGGGTTTTTTATTAGTTACTCAAATATGTAACTAAAAGAAGGCTATTTGTGAGAATTTCAAGCCTTGTCTTTGTGAGAATTTCAAGCCTTGAAGGTGCATTTCGTGATCCTAGCCACCTTTATTTTTTGGTAGACGGTTCATATAGAAGTCACATTGATTTCAAAATAGTTTTGCCATTAATTCCGTCAAGCACTACTCTCTCTCTCACAATGTCAATACAGCGCATACGAATCAATTGTATACTCATTTGCATCAATGGGACTTCTAATAGAAACGTCTACCTTATTTTGTGTATGGTTCACTTGGTATTTCCTCAAGAAAGTTGTTTAAAACTTTTAAGTTGTATTCTAGACCATGCGTTTTGAATGTTATGAGCGAATGTTCCTATCACGCTGCCCCATAGGCCCTGTGTTGTTTATTTCCTTCGTTACGGACATAAATACAAAATTACGAATTTCTTCTAGATTAGACTGAGTAAGCCCGTAAGATTTGGCACACGTACTATACTTATGCCAACAGTTCATATGATATGAAAATCTCAACTTGTTTGAGGTACGTCGGGGGACGAGGCTGTGGATCACGAAATTCCCCTTTAAAATTCTTGAAATTCTCACAAATACCCTTATTTCATTTGAGAAATTTTAACAAATCAAACATACATATTAAAGGAGATTATCACGCTAAGCTTTATTTATCATCCTCACTGGTCGATGGGAGCAGCCATATTGACCAAAATATTAGGTGCGCGAAATGAAATTTTTATATAGCGTGTCTCAGAAAATATTATAGCTTTTCTCAGAAAACGTCACCGAAATTGTGGACCGTTAAATTCAACGTTCTATTATAAAGCTGCAGCCATGATTTTGTTGGGCTTTTTATGACCTTTGTGTTAGATTATTTCAAGAATTACACGTGATGGAACTAATAACAAATTTCTACCAGTTAAGACAACGGATCACTCGACAGTAACCATGGTAACCATCAGTGGTGGCAGTGGTGAAAATTCGGACCATGATTGGGTGATCCACGTTTCCCGGGTAAAAATACGAGTGTTTTAATACCAGCACACTCTTGCCAAAGTGTGACTTTTTTCCTTAGACATTGCTTCTACATTAAACATAATTCTATTCTTACCTGTAAGAATTATTCCTAAACCCAGGATATACACATTAGATGCCTGAGAGGCAATGATTAACCCGAAACCTGAAAGCAGACTACAAAATATGACGACTTTTCGAGGTCCATGGATCTGACAAAGAGGTCCGGCAGTGAGACCTACATGTACAAATAGAAGATAAGATAAATTAAAATGCAGAAATGTTAGTGTCTTGATTATATCAAAATGCAAATACGGCTTTATAGGTTACTGGGGAAAATAGTTTGCCTCGGCTTCCCTCACGCATAGCTTTTAAAATTAAATGTAGCTCGTAGCTCTCACGTGGCGGCGGCGATTTTTACCCTTTTTATATTTTAAAGGATTTTTTTTTATTTAGCCGATACTCAGTACTTTTTCTTAACATGAAGTATGTCTCAAAATTTGGGAACCAGCGATACTTAAACAAACCTGGCACCCTAACCAGTCTTCCACAGAGGAGGAGTTCGTATTCCCTGTACTGTGTGTTGTACGTTCGTAGAAAGGCTGTGATTAGACTAGCACAGTAACAAGCTCTTGAAGTCGATGTTTTTGTGGAGTTTGAGTGACATTAGCGATACAAATATTCTGTAGATTGATCGATGGATCGAGTTACAACACTTTTAAAAAAAAAAAAAAAAAAAAATGTAATTAGCTGTAATTATGCACAAAGCAGCTATCGATTTTCCCAAGGGTATTAATCATAACTCCCACTGGTCCAGGGAAAGTGTTAACCCGAAACCTGAAAGCAGACTACAAAATATGACGACTTTTCGAGGTCCATGGATCTGACAAAGAGGTCCGGCAGTGAGACCTACATGTACAAATAGAAGATAAGATAAATTAAAATGCAGAAATGTTAGTGTCTTGATTATATCAAAATGCAAATACGGCTTTATAGGTTACTGGGGAAAATAGTTTGCCTCGGCTTCCCTCACGCATAGCTTTTAAAATTAAATGTAGCTCGTAGCTCTCACGTGGCGGCGGCGATTTTTACCCTTTTTATATTTTAAAGGATTTTTTTTTATTTAGCCGATACTCAGTACTTTTTCTTAACATGAAGTATGTCTCAAAATTTGGGAACCAGCGATACTTAAACAAACCTGGCACCCTAACCAGTCTTCCACAGAGGAGGAGTTCGTATTCCCTGTACTGTGTGTTGTACGTTCGTAGAAAGGCTGTGATTAGACTAGCACAGTAACAAGCTCTTGAAGTCGATGTTTTTGTGGAGTTTGAGTGACATTAGCGATACAAATATTCTGTAGATTGATCGATGGATCGAGTTACAACACTTTTAAAAAAAAAAAAAAAAAAAAATGTAATTAGCTGTAATTATGCACAAAGCAGCTATCGATTTTCCCAAGGGTATTAATCATAACTCCCACTGGTCCAGGGAAAGTGTTAACCCGAAACCTGAAAGCAGACTACAAAATATGACGACTTTTCGAGGTCCATGGATCTGACAAAGAGGTCCGGCAGTGAGACCTACATGTACAAATAGAAGATAAGATAAATTAAAATGCAGAAATGTTAGTGTCTTGATTATATCAAAATGCAAATACGGCTTTATAGGTTACTGGGGAAAATAGTTTGCCTCGGCTTCCCTCACGCATAGCTTTTAAAATTAAATGTAGCTCGTAGCTCTCACGTGGCGGCGGCGATTTTTACCCTTTTTATATTTTAAAGGATTTTTTTTTATTTAGCCGATACTCAGTACTTTTTCTTAACATGAAGTATGTCTCAAAATTTGGGAACCAGCGATACTTAAACAAACCTGGCACCCTAACCAGTCTTCCACAGAGGAGGAGTTCGTATTCCCTGTACTGTGTGTTGTACGTTCGTAGAAAGGCTGTGATTAGACTAGCACAGTAACAAGCTCTTGAAGTCGATGTTTTTGTGGAGTTTGAGTGACATTAGCGATACAAATATTCTGTAGATTGATCGATGGATCGAGTTACAACACTTTTCCTCCTGTCATCGAGCCATTTTATTTTCATTGCCGACCAGTACGAGCAAAATGCGGGACGACACTGATTGGAGTACCAATGAAATTCACAGGTGAAGACATCAATGCAGGTGAGGCTACGGTTTTTTTAATACCAACGTTGCCGAATTCGTTGGGCATGTCACGACATGGTACTATAAAAATCAAATAAAAGAGAAAAAACTGCATGGACTCTATATTGCGTTTTTTTTTTAATTGTGTGAAGTTTGACAATAGAAGAGGGGTATTGATATTTCTAAAAATACCCCGGCGCATTTTTTTTTAAATCGCATATAATAAAATGGTGTCAAATAATGTACTGAGAAACACGGATTTACAACAAACTCAAGTTTTGCTGTTCCTAACATAGGTAAGGTTCGTCCTTCAATTCTGATGCAATCTAACAATTTCAATTACATTCAATATACAACATACCGGAAGTTTCTATAACCTCACTGTGAATTACTGCCATGAATAAAATACAAATGGTGTTCGCGCTGTCATTAATCTCTCTTTCTCTATATATATAATTTGAAGGATAAAATCGCTGGATCCAAATTTTGAACAGTACAGCAAAGAGCAACTCGTGGAAGTCTTGAAGCAATTTTTTGTTGAAGTCCGCCGTGAAGACGGACTGACGGAGATAACTACAAAACTGAATCTCTTATAAACATCAGATCGGCGATAAACCGTCATCTGAAGAGATGTGGACAGGTGATAGATATTTTGACAGAGCCAGTATTTTCCCAAGCTAATTTAGCTTTCACTGCCAAGGCTGCAAATTTGAAACGTGAAGGATATGGTTTCACCAGTAGCTATCCACCTATTGATGAGAATGATGTTAGCAAGTTGTATCAGTCTGGCGTTTTTAACCAAGATACACCTTCTGGCTTGCAGAGTAAGGTATGGTTTGAGTTGATGTTTTACATTTGCAGGCAAGGCAGAGAGAATTTGAGAAAGTTAGAAAGGATCACTTTGCGATAGCAGAGGACAGCCAAGGAAGGCGTTATGTGTATCAAGCTAAAGATGAAATGACAAAGAAAATAAGAGAAGATAATATGAAGTCCAGAATAGATGGGGGAAGGATGTATGCTACCGGTGGGGATAAATGTCCCGTGGCATCCTTTGAAAAGTACATCTCCAAGCTAAACCCCAAAAATAGTGCATTCTTTCAAGCACCGTTGAATTCTGCACCATGTGATTGTGAGAAGTCGTGGTACAAGAATGCCCCAGTAGGAAACATGATGTCAAAGCTCTCTGTCGCAGCCGATTTGTCTCGTCGTTACACCAACCACAGTATTCGCACAACTTGCATCACTGTGCTGGATGAGAATGGGTTTGCCTCCAGAGATATCTGTGACGTCACAGGTCATCGCAATGAGAAAAGCATTCGCACATATGTAGGCCGGCCAAATGATGCCAAGAAACAAAAATTATCTGATGCCCTCTCATCTTCAATCGGTCGTGAAGTGAATCAACCTGAAAGTGAAAATCCATCAACATCTGGAAGTCGCACTGCTTCTCAAAAACCACTTGTTCCTCTGGATACCAATTTTAACTTCGGAGGTATCGGTACTGAAGTTGTATCGCAGACGCAGTCACCACAGTTTGAAATTGAAATACCAACAAGCCCAATTTTGAGTAGCTCACAGCTGTAAACGCTTGAAGAACCTACCGTAGGTGTACTTCAACCAGCCTCTCAGCCTCAACCAGTTGTGCCAAATATCCTGCAATCTAGTTCGCACACTTCGCAAGTGATTCAGAGGCAAATTCAGCCTATGGCTATGAGTTGAAAAAATATTGGGCTCGACTGCGTCTCGCCCAATACTTTTTATCAACTCATAGCTCGACCAATAAATTTGGGTATTGGACTCAAAGAATCCAATTTTATACCAAAATTGTCGCCATTTTAAAGGTAATAGCGCTTCTATAATAGCGAATTAGTGTCGAAATGTATGTTTTTTGGATGAGGAGGTTATATATACAATTGCCATAACTGTCTGAGTCAAGGCTATTTTTCAAGATGGCCGACATCTCTGTTATATTAGCCTCCATTTTGTGATTGAAATAGTATTTTATTTTATTTCTCAATTTTACTTGGGAAAAGATTTCTCATGGAAAAAGCACTTTGTTTATTATGGAAACCCCCTTGTGTTATATTAAGATCAGACCTATCAGATGCTATGTTGAGATATGCACCTGTTGTTTATAACTAGAGAGATGAATGGGAATTCCCAAAGATGTAAATTTCTTATTATATAACCTATGAAGATGGTTTTGGTGTCAAAACAAGTGTTTTCTGGGTCAAGGAGTGCGATAAAACTATTTTCAAAACGCTAAGATGAATACAAAAGTGATGCTTATTTTCATATGTCACTGTTTTCCAAGATAACCCAATATTTTTAATACAAGTACCCAAGAGTGTTAGAGTTACTCCAATGTCAGGCTGAATGTGGCAAAGTGATAAGATATATTAACCCAGATGCTTGATGATTAATACCAACTCAAAATCCTCAGTAACTCCTCTTTGGAACTTCCTAACTGCTCTTTATGGTCCCTATGAAAGAAAACCAAAAACATTGACTACCAACAGGTGTACACGTACGTGACCATGGTCATTCAAGTGTTTGAAATTCGCTGCCATTTTACTCTTTACATATCTGAAAGGAACAAACAATAGTTTCTATTAAAGTAGCACAGGCCTAAACATCAAAATTCCCATGCAATTCCAAATATATGTTTGGGATGAATACATATAAAGTGGTCAAGGTGTCAAATTTTGGTGTCGCATTGGGTATCCATGAATAAAATGACTCACGACTCACCTGACCTGCACCAGTTTTTGCACCAAAGCGTTCGGAGCGTAATGTCGTCCATATCACAAGTTTCATTTTGCGATTAATAATCCAACGTCCGTGCTGTCATCAATTTCTTCTGTCATCAATGTATAATGTTTATGGCAGTAATTCACAGTGGTTATAAACAACTCCAATTTCTCCTGTGTATTTATTCTGAGTTGCTTTCGTATCAAATTTCGTATGTTGATCACCTTGTGATATGGACGGCATTACGCTTCGAACGCTATGGTGCAAAAACTCGATCAGTCCCAACACATTCTTTGGTGGCGCAATGGATTAGCGCATCCGAGATCTAAACGGAAGGTTGTGGGTTCGAGTCCCATCCACAGCAAGTTAATTTTGCGATTAATAATCCAACGTCCGTGCTGTCATCAATTTCTTCTGTCATCAATGTATAATGTTTATGGCAGTAATTCATAGTGGTTATAAACAACTCCAATATATATATTAGCCAACACCTTTACTCTAAATCAGCAAAACAGTTTTCATTTATTTATTCAGAACAACAATCACGATACAAATCAATATCATACAATAATATAAATTACGAGTACATAAATGTTTAGTGTCGTATATTTTATAGATAATAATAATATAGTAATAATATGATTATAGAATAGTATAATGTAACCATAGGTAGTTTATAATGTGTGTTTATCTGAATGGGGAGAGATCAAAATAAACCCCGCGAAGCTTTAATCTTTGATTCCACCCTCACCAATAATAAATTTAAACATTTTTATTTGAGTAATGTGAACAAACATTCAATTATAGGAAATACTTACAAGAAAGGACAGATATTGACGAGGACAAAACAACACAGAACGTTACGGGGACAAGGATAGACTAAAGGCTGACTCAGAGATTTCAAAATATAATTATTTTGAGTAGAAATTAGAAATAGTCTTCTAGAACTAAAGTTAGTCACCTAGAATGTTTAATGCCAAAGTTAGAGATGAATCGGATTTTCCGTTTTCATGCAACAAACATTTATGCACAGTATAACAGTGCCATAGGATACCGTGTATAACAAAAATTCCGGATCCGGAATTTTATAACAAAGTTGCGATTTTCTATATGAAGGACTTCGAATTGAGCTTAGTTATTTCACACAATGATAAGTATATGGAAAAGCATTATGTACATGCAAAAAACACGATTTGTTTGAAAAATGAGTGCGCCCTCATCGGGAAATCTCTGAGTCAGCCTTAAGGGTAAGCTAGGTGAGAGCCATGGAAGTTATACGAGCAAGATCAGAAATAATGATAGGTATGTGGAGGAGATTTTAACAATTATAATCACAAATTAAGTACTTTTTATATTTTGAGTTTAAAGCAACTGGCAGTTTTACTTGACGTGAGTGCCTTATCAAGTTTGTTCCAGGAGGCAGGGCCAGGAAATTTGATTGAGTTTCTGATCAATGAGGAATGACATTTAGGAGGTAGGTAATGATGAGCATATCTTGTATTATATTTATGAATTTCACTATTTATTTGGTAAAGAAACCATTAAATGAATTTGGAAGATCCTTGTGGAAGTAGCGATACACGAAGAGAACAGTTTGAAGTTTATGTATGTCAAAGATATTTAAGGTTTTTAAAGGGTGGTTTGGAGTGAGAGAGGTAAGGTGAGTTTGTCCATATGCTAATAACCTTTTTTTAAGTTTAAAGAGTCTAGCTTCGTTCTTTCTGTACTGGTTCACGGGCAAAAAGTTCGATGTTTAGGATTTGTAATAGCCCATTTCATGTTACAATATGAGATAAAAGGAAGAATAAGTGTGTTGTAAAGTGAAACCAAGATTTTGGAAGGAACTGTGTGTTTGTGTGTTTGAGTTTTTTTAAGAATGCCTACACCTTTAGAAACTTGATTTGTTGTTTTAATGATGTGATGTTTTCAATTTAGTTCATTATCAATTATGACACCCCAAAATTTTGTATGATCGACGGGCTCAATTGGAATATTATCAATATTGATATTGATTGTGCGTTTGTATGTTTTTCGTTTTTGCTAGTGTGAAAGTGAATGTAGTTGCTTACATGTAGGAATAGTTTGTTTGCCTTAAACCAGTTGGAGACATGTTGTTGGAGTTCGCGACTAAAAATTTTGATAAGTGTGTTCATGTTTGGATTTGAAAGGAATATGTTGGTATCATCTGCAAAGAGTACACAGGAGAAGTGTTTTGAAGCTTTTGGAACGTCATTGACATATATAAGAAAGAGCAGAGGACAAGGTATAGAGCCTTGAGGAACGCCGCAAGACACTGGAACTTAGAAGAGTGAAGATTGGATGTGGTAAATTGCTTCCGAGCCTGAAGATAGTTGGGAAAAAGTTTCAGAGGCATTCCACGTATCCCATAGTAGTAAAGTTTAGAGATTAAAATGTCGTGATCAATAGTGTCGAAGGCTTTGTGAGGTCGAGGAAGATCCCGATAGTGTGGTGGTTTTCTGATAGTGCGGAAGAGATTTTATGACATACGGTATGTCAAGAAGAGCAAGGTCTGTTGAGTGTTTATCCCGGCAACCGTACTGATTGTCGTAAAGAACATTGTTAAACGAAAAGAAATTGTCAAGCCTATTATAGATGAGGCGCTCAAGAATTTTCGAGAAGCATGGAAGGAGGGAGATAGGACGATAGTTTGAAAGTGAATGAGAATCGTCCTTTTTGAAAATAGGAATGACTTTTGCAATCTTGAGAGCCGAAGGGAATACACCTGTGGAAAGTGAAAGGTTAAAAATATGAGCAAGAAAGGGAGCAGTTTCCTTGACTACGCTTAGATTAATACCATCGAAACCAGGACTCTTGCCATTTTTGAACTGGCTGGTAATATAAAGAATTTCCTTCTCTGAAACAGGCGTAAAGAAGATGGGACTTTTCAAAAGGATTATTTAGAAAATCAGTGAAGTTGCAGACCAAAGTGTTGATCTTACTGGCAAGATTTGGTACAATTTCAGCAAAGAATTTATTACATTTGGTGGCGATATCATTTTGATCAGTAACTTTTGTATTGGCTTCAAGAAAGTAGGATAGTGTTTTTCCTTTTGCACTTTTACCCAATATTTCATTGATGGTGCGCCAAGTATGTTTGATATTGTTTTTGCAGTCGTTAAATTTATTATTATAATAATTTTTACAAGAAATACGTATAAGATGAGTGAGTTTATTTCTATAAGTAATATATCTGTTTTTGTCGATTTCATTGCGAGATTTTATGTATTTTTGTATAATTTATTTCGAGTCTTGATTTAATTATACCAGGCAGTAATCACTCTTTAATTCCTTAGATTATTTTTAAGTCTAAGGGGACTGGAATTAGTGACAAAAACTTTTGGGATTTAAAAACAAGCCTTTAGATTCAAATATAACTCTTTAAATGATTTTAATATAAAAACAGTTTTTAACTCATTAAGTTTATTTCAAATCCAAAGGACTTATTTTAAGTAAGACTTTTCACGGATTTAAATTTTTTTAAGTCCAAAAAAAGGTTTGTCACTAATTCCAGTCTAGTTAGACTTAAAAAATAAGTCAAGGAATAAGAGAGGCATGGTTTATTATGTCTCACGTTTGTTTTTTCTCCTTAACGGAGGGGAGGTTTTGTTGTATATTGTGAGACATTGTTGCTAAAAAACTGTTAAATGAATTGTCTGCAATCGTTTAAATAAAAAACATCCCAATTAGTGTTATGTAAATGCAGCTCCTAGAGCTGCAATGTTGGTCTTGTTAGTTATTCTGAGCTACCTTTCTATGTACGGATTTGTGATTGAGATAAGGGTTTTTAATCATTATTATTCTGTTAATGTATGATTTGGAAGATTGGAAAGTGATCAGTTATATCGCTAAAGGAGTATACTGGCGTTAATTTCTGGCCAAGGAAACATTGGTAAAGATGTTATAAATTAATGTTGATGGTTTAGTGGTAATGTGTGTGGGTTTGTCGATTAAAGGGTAGAATGAGGCAGCGAATATTGATGTTAAAAAGTCGTTGGTGGCACCGTGGCGTGTATGTTTCATTATGTCGAGATTAAAGGGTTTTCCTCTTTTCGCTCTTCTTTTTTCTCCTCAAATGAAAGAGGGTTTATTTTCTTGACATCCATAAATCGATGCTTGTTGGACAAGTGACCTGAAAAGTAGTGTGAATAACGATCGGGCAGAGCGGTTCGGAACAAACAAAAACCTCTCTATTGACGCCCACAGCAGCCAAAAACATCCGTGTCATGGATTACACCAGCATAGTTCCACGGCACTGCTGTCATTTGAAAACACGGACATTAGTCGAAGGTCCCAAGAAAATCGAAGACCGTGTCGGGATTTTTTTGTCCAAAAATGGTTTCCTGTTTATACTGAAACCGTTATACAAGACAAACTTATACAACGGGTCACGTATTTTTGCCTTTAAAATCCTTCTTATCAAAACCCAGATATCAATTTTCACAAAGCCTACTAAAGTATGTTGAAGAGACTATTTGAACCATGACAGTCATAAAAATAACCAGCGGGATGTTGTCGGTTGCTGTGTGATGTGAAGCCTGTATAGAAGATTTCTAGTGACAAGTCACCGACGTAGTCACCTTGAGGGCAATTTGCGAATGTGTAGTACATTCGGTGACTGACTAAGTATACACTACCAAACGATGCAGTAAATATGTGTTGTACACTGGGCGGTGTCATTGAAAACCATGATTGACCGCGCCCACAAACACGGTTCCGCCGCATATAAGTATGACAGCAATCACAATAATCCCTTGCATTTCCCAGTCAAAACTTGGTTCCACTGCCGGAAAAACAGCTATGGCATATTTGCATTGTACTTATTAAAAAGTTAACATGCCACCTTGCAATGTGACACTGTGGGTTCAGAATGATCTAGTAATACCGACACAGATAGTAGACCTCACTAGTCACATTATATCGCGCATAAATCTACGATTATGTAGGAGTACTTTTTTCACACCCCCAATTTCCGGGATGGAACTCATGGCGCAAACAAGTTACTAACTAAAAAAACAACACCAAAACCCAAACCAACAACACGGACAAGTCTTATTAAATTCTGTTTTCAGCTTCGATAGCCGAGACCATACCGGATTTTCCAGTATCATTGCCATATTAATTGTTTTTTTCATTTTTTTAATTTTTTTAATTTTTTTACAAAACATTAAAAAAATGCACATGATATAAAAAAGAACATTTAAAGCAATTAGCAAATATCAAAAATGAGTGGTACCAGGCCGTTAGGAATGATGACATATCAAACCACTCCAATGCAAAAAGGACAAAGAAACGACAAAAATGAGTGCCGGCAGGGAAAGACCAAACCGTGACACGAGGTCACTCGCAAAGTGGCTAACCTATTGGCACACAAAAACAAACAAAGGGACACAAATGCAGGAGCGTTGACGCTTCATCACCACACCAGCCATTGCAAACTCATATAAAATAATATAAAAATAAAATCAAACATAATATTACAAGACACTAATTTGCACTACAAAGAACCACCCAAATTACATTGGACCTGCAAACTGGAATCTAGTAAGGGTGTTTTTAACACTATTTAAAAACCATGGAAGGCGAAACTAAAACTGTGGTGGCAAACTGATAATGAGGAGGGTGGTACATGCCATGCCAGAAACAAGCCATGTTGCTGATTGGAAATCAAGCCTACAGCACGTGAAAACAATTACAATTTGACCTGTAACACCCTCTCCAGCAGGCTTGCCAAACAGAGCACAATGTGAAATGGGTCTATTTTAAGTATGGAAATAGTGGATTATTGACCAGATTTGTGAATTGGTCCCACATTGGCTCCTTCCAGTCATCTGGGATTTTTTTACCTTCACTAAGAGATAGATTGAACAATAAAGTAAGAGGCAAAAGCGATCTGACCCGCACAGTAAGCTTCCGCCATAGTAGAAGTTATACCTATAGGCCCGGGGCCTTGACAGACTGAAGCTTGTTAATTAACTCAAATAGATCTGTAGCATTGGTTACTCACAGGAAGACAGTGAGAAACATATGTTGGCCATCACATAATGACATCAAAATTGTTACTGAATCTGTTAAAATTAGATGCAAAAAATAACGATAAAATTTGTGGCAATTCACAAGATCGGTAATGACAGCATCGCCATCATTAAATGATGTGGCAGAATTGTTTAGGCCCTTGAAGCCGCCACAAAGGACCAGAATTTTGCCCCGTTGTTTAGTTGTCTCAAGCAATTCATTCAGGTAAGAATGAAATCCCTTTTAATCATAGAATTTGATTTTTTCTACTCTCTTATACTTTTCCCATTTAACCGTAATTTTGAGGGGCTTTACGAGAAGCATTATACAACCGGCGCTTCCTCCGAGCAAGATTGATGGTATCAACAGTGAGCCAAGGTTTTTTTGGGTTTTCTTAGCCTCCCTTTGAGGCACATGCTTATGAATTGCAGGCGAGAAACGTATCGCGAAAAACACTCCAGGCAGCATTAATGGATTTACCACTAAGAAGTTTCTTCCATCACTGTACTAGATCACGCCTGAGCCCATCAACATTAGCCTTGAAACTGCACCTGAGGTTTAAAAAGTACTCTCAAACGTCATGAACACAGTTGCCAGAATTCCAAGTTCACCAAGCGTATCACAAATATGGACGTCCACCATTCAGTAATGAGAGTAATGACTTAACTTCATTTGTAAATTGTATGGGAAGAAGTGTGTTCGTGGTCTGTATATTACACCAATGGTGCTATGTTTAGGGTGGTGTATCATTTCAATGAAAGAGAGATTTCATAGTCATCATTCTTGACACCTTGAGATCATTCTAAGTGTAATGTTAGGGGCATTAGCGAGATATAATTCTCTGT
>JAMKCH010026278.1:0-17686 GCA_023653785.1 Ophioderma brevispina
CACTGGGGAAAAGTGGTAAATCGCAATCAGTCTATGAAAATCTAAAGATACATGTATTTCAACCGTGATTTTTTGAAATTTTATGCGATTTTGAGATGATCTTGTGAAATTTCATTCAATTCTCCAAATTCCTCCAAGATTTTTTTTATCATTTCTCAAGACTCAATCAAGCCCTATATGTGATTTTAAGGAATCCTGTGCAATTTTACAAATTCTTATGCGATTGGATGTAATTTGTTTATGTAATTTTTATGGAAACTGTGTGCAATTTAACAGAATTGTGTGCGATTTAACAGAACCTTGTGTTTAACAGAATCTTGTGCGATTTAACAATTCTGTGCAATTTAGGAAAATCACTGGCGAGTTTACAAATTTTGATTGAATTTTGTGATTTAGCAGAATCTTGTGTGATTTTATGGAATCTTGTGTGATTTTTACGTTATCTTAAACAATCTTGTGCGATTTTACAAAATTTTGTATGCTTTGCAAAATAATGGCAAAGTACTTTTTTAAAATTTGGTCAATTTTTGGCATTTTCCCACTTTACCCCAGACTAGACATCCTCTTGGATAAAAAGAAGAAGGTTACAACTCACATACATTTACTTTAATGGCAATAACCACTGCACTGTAACAGGAATATAAAATTGTACAACTTGAATTAAAATCTGTGGAAGTAGAAAGTGTTATAGCTACCTGTCAGTTCTTTTGTTGTTTCTTGGCAGTACTGTACTTTTGTGCATAAGATTTCACATAATTTTGTGTGATTTTTACGTTATCTTAAAAAAATCTTGTGCGATTTTACAAAGTTTTGTATCCTTTTGCAAAATAATGGCAAAAGTGGACTTTTTTACCGAAATTTGAACCCTTTTGGGGCAAGAAAAAACAAATATTATTTTCGGGGCAAAAAAACCCTAACATTATTCTCGCTCCGTTTGCAAAATCTGGGGTTTTCGCCTTTTTGAGCTCTTTTAGGGTTTTGCCATTTTCATATTTTCGTATTTGTTTTGTCATATTGTCTTTTCAAAGATGAATTTTGTTTGGATAATTACATCATCTTCAAATTCAAATTCAAATTAGTTTTATTAGCATTATCATTCAGCCAATACATTACATAATGATACAATTATTTACAGTTATTATTGGAATAAATATTGACATATTTAAGAGGGGAAAAATAATATACACAATGTTGAAATGGCATGATATCAAATGCAGGAGAGGCCATAATAAGTCTGATGGACTTTGAGCATGACCCCACCTAAAATATACACTGATTATGATTAATAATTTAACTACTGGACAAGACAGGACAAGACAAGACAGAACAGGACGATACAGGATGAGGACATTGACAATTATTGTTTTAACAAGATCAGGGGCAAAAGAACATGGTGAACGTGGCGAACCAGTAAAGAAACGATAAAAGAGAAGGATACAAAGGTATTGCAATTATTGAGTGGTCAACTATAGAAATTTAGGGGAAAAAATACTGACTACATGTTTTATGACTGATAATCAAAAAAAGTTCAATTTAAATATTTATTAATTAACTCTTGTTTTAGATTAAATTTAAAAGCATTAATGGTTTCAGAGTTTATGATACTGTTACTAAGTGTGTTCCTTATTTTGGGACCAGAGTATTTTACTGAGTACTTAATTAGGTTTGATGAGGGTTTTGTTGTGATGTATTTGTCTGTCCTCTTTTTCATGTTCGGGCATGCTTGCAAATCACCTTTTACTAAGTTAGAAGATGCCCATTCACTAATGATACTGAGAAAAAGGGTGTCTTGGTATTGGAATTGGTGTTATGTCCGATAATGGGCTTTTTCTGAAATCCAGTTTAAAACCTGCCATATGATTAATAATCATACACTCCCTGATATAATGCTACAGGAAAGGGGCAGGTCCTGTTCTCTCGGGGTACAAAATTTACAGCATTTTCATCAATCATTCATCAAATGATTTTATAAGAACACACCAAATGCTCAAGTCCACCAAAATTGCAAAAAGTATAATTAATTGCCAAAAAATGACATATTTGGAACCAATTACTTTGCGTGGAAGCTATTGTATGAATCAATATTGGCAAAAAGCATGACTATTTGTTTTTCATGGACGATCTATTTGGGACAATGGTCCTTACCCCCCCTTCCCTTTCCTTTCTCAGGTGCGACCCCCTGTCTGTCCTCTTTGCCTTCTTCATTCTATTCATGTGTCCTCAGAAATTTCCCTCAATCTTCTTTTTTGTTGTTTCCCCGCTTACATTTATGTGAATCCTTTTCTTACCATGTTTCTCTTACACCCTACCTGAATAAAAACTGGGTCCCACTGTGTTAAATTTTGAGATTACAACTGAGAAAATTAAAGCTAATTAAGTGAATTGCCAATTGTTTAAAATTAATAAGAATTTCATGTGTGTGACATATCACTTTAATATTGCTGCCTACATCTTGTACATTGTAGCACTTTACAAAATAAATTTTTGATAAAAAAACGAATCGAACATGCAGGAGCAGGGCCATAGCAAGGATGCAAAGTATGCAGCAGCCAACCAAATAACAGACAGCCAATACATACAAATGCATCAAAATTGGGTCCAGGAATGTCTCAAAAAGTGTGTGATGACCTGTATAATCCTGAAACAGGAAAGTCTGACAAACTTTCTTACGGAAAAAAAACTGTACCGGTGTTGTTCTCAGCTTCCAAAGACAAGAACCTAAGAGCTTGCGATATTTTTTTTTTTAGTCGAAAACGCTATGCGCTACACGGATAATTATTTTTTGCCTTCTTGGACAACTTTTCTTGACCAGTTCAAAAAACACGAAAAATGTTACAAATCTGTTTGAAAAACTTTAAAAAACCACAAAAATGCTAAGGCCAAAATAATAACAAGTTAGTTTCCAGTAGGTCATGCGCATTTGATTTTTAGAGCCATTTAAAGCACATTCAGTATTTTGACTATTAACTAAAAAATTGGCATTTTTGTATACAGTTGGGGGGCGAACAGTCCCTGGGTACTAATAGGTAACTTCAAAAATTGGCAGGATGTAATAAGTGAATATCCTGAAATGTAAATTTTGCAGCATATGCAGAAAAAGTAATCTTGTATATCAAATTAACCGTTTTGCCAAAAATGCATTTTTTCTTATTTTGCTATGTAGGCCCAAAAATTGGACTCTAACTAAATTTCCATTTCACCAATTTTGTTGAGCAAGACTTATGTTTTGTGAATCAATTACAACATAAGTCTACCAAACAAGTAAGGTTGTTTGAGCTTTCGTTATTTAGCCGAAATATATTTTTTTTGAATTATTATTATTTTTTCTCCAATTGTTCACCAAAATGGCATTTTTATGGCAAAAAAAAAAAACACATTCTAGCCAATGGTTAGTATTACATATCGCGACCCAAAGTCTGTATTGGACATGCCACACAATATAAAGAATTAAATCTATAAAAATCATGATGTGACTACATTAATTGTTTTGGTGTTTTTGGGTTTTTTGTCCATTTTTATTTTTTTTAAGTGAAAAAAATTACTATTTTGTGATTTTTTAGCCAAAAATGTACCTTTCTACCATGTTAAAAAGTCCGTAAATTTACGGAAATTTTGGCAGCAGTATTTCCAGTCATTTTGGGGTAAATTTACAAAATATTAAAAAACAGAAAAAAACTAAAAAATCAATAAAATAACAAAAATAAATGTGTATTTTAAACAGATTTTCCGTTAATTGAAATTACAGGAACCAAAAAAAAAAAAATTCCGGAAATAGTGCTTGCTGCCAGAAATTTTGAAATATTTCCGTAAAATTAACATTTTTTATGTTTTGTGTTTTTTATGTTTATGTTTTGTTCATAACAGATTTTCCGTAAATTACGGAAAAATCTGTTTCTTAATTTAGGAAACCACAATGTTTAACATGTAGATCTAAACAAAAAGTTACTTATGTATCAGAATTTTGTGGCTTTTGGATTTAAAATTAAAAAATCATGTTTTTCTTTATTTTTCGCCCCAAAATAGGGTTTTTTGGCCAAAAAACACCCCTGCCACCAATTTTTTTGAAACACAACCACAGTTTCATAAATTTTATATAATTGGCCTTTGAGTAAAGTGGTTGTGTTTTTGTTTACAGAGGGGGTAGGGTTACTCGAAAAATATAAAGCACTTTGAAAGCTTGACCGCTTCGCTAGTAGGTCGACTAGATTGGCATGCACTCCGTAGTGGTCGCAACAATATTCCAAGGGTCTCTCCGTTACAATGTCAAAATGCTCTCTTGTAATCAACGAAGCTAATGTATAATGGTGAGTTGCACTACAGGTTCACTACAGTATGATACGTAGAGTGCAATCTGATCGACAAGTCAACATGATCTGCTTTTTTCTAAAACCTGCTTGTTTGAATCTCTTAAGTTGGGTATTTTACGGCTTCGTTTTTATTCTTCTAGAATGGACTCGGTTTTAAAAGATTGTCCAGCCCTGCCAAGAGATCCACTGTTAGTTAGGCACAAATAAGAGATCTCCTTCTTTGGGCGCTGGAGGGACAGTTACACTAAAGATGAGGTCCATACAATGGGTGGAGTGTTTAGAGTTTTTCATTTCATTGGTTTTGGTTCTGTTGTATTTCTTGAAATTAGACAAGAAATAAAAAAAAATTAATCAACCTAAAAGGTATGATGGCAAATCCATTGAGCACAGCGACAATACAGTACTGCTTGCAGTGACTCAGAGTACTTTTTCACGGTTGATTACATGTATTTGTCCATGGCAATCTAGTCTGATACAGACCAGGTAACTCTATTACTCCCCATGTAGATAACTATGGGTACTGTCAGCTAAATCGACTCAGACTGGTACCAAACTGGGACTAATGACAATCCTATTCCTAATCATAATAAATGTATATGAAACAAGAGTTATTTTTTTCCAGCTGCTCTAGTGCCGCAAAATAGTCCACTCAATTGATATCATAAGGTAGCAAAATCCATTCTCTTGATGTACCTGGACAGACTGCTTTTTATCAATATGTACTGTGTGCCGTGACTTTTTGCTTTTGGGATTTATGTTGTAAAATATAATTTTAAATGATATGCAAGCCCTTTCAACAGTGATCGCCTAATGCACTAAGCTAATGCAGTTTGCGAATGATGCTAAACGGAATATATTTTGTGAAGTCATTAAGCAGAAATAACGAAGCCACTGACCTATTCCTACAAGCTGATTTAGATCGCTAACGAGCAACATTCTAGCCCTGAAAATGCCCGCAGTAAGCTACAAAATGCTACCACTGCTAATTTATCAGCTTACTAATTCCTTTGCAACTTATTTGTAATTTATTGCTGTATGCCAAAACTAATGCGCACGGATATTATCACCTGTAGACCGGCGTGAAGGCACGATTTGGCTTAACATGATCTGACATAACACCGTGTATTTAGTAAGGTTTACAAACGAGGTAAAAACGAGGCAATAAAATTAATTTTGTAATATGGTATTTAGGTATCTTATATGGAGGCTTATTTATGCGCATCCTTTTCGTATAATTTTATTTGTAAGTATATCTTGCGATTGAAGGGAGAATTGACAAAGAGAGGTAGAATGGGAGAGGAGAGCGAGGGGAATCTCAAAAGGACGGCAAGGGAAAGTGAAATACGAGAGCTAGGAGAACGGTAAGAGAGAGGAGAGGCAAGAGAGGACGAGGGAAGAGTTGATTTTTCACAATAATTGGCTTACTTGCATGCCCTCTGACGAGACAAAGATATGTGAAGTTGATGCTCATGTCCCACGTTACCGGTATTCATATAAAACTTGGGAATGTTTCCTGATATAAATTGGTAAATGAATGCAGTGACTTTTAGTTGAAGGCATGCAGAATACCATTTTTCGTGTGTCATTCTGGGACAAATCTTGCACGCGCGCTGATATTTTTTATGCGGTCTATGCACTAGCTCCTGCATGAGTGAGGGCGGTTGTACAAGCATCAAAATTCATATACAAAGTCACAATTCTGTAGTATGATTGGGTCGAATATAGTACCTAGGATACTGTACATACTAAATTCTGGAATCCGGTGTGAACGTAATAATAGTCCGGCAGGAGCCATCGTCCGGGCCTCCATAGACGACATCTGAATAAAGCGTGAAACTAATGTTTCCGTGAAGAGTCAACTGATCGAATTGAGTGCCCTATTCATTAACGTTGTAGCCCTCCCGCACCCAATAGGGCCTCCTGGGCCAACTAAACCCAGGAAAAATGCCAGGAAGCCTTAAAGGACCCGAAATTTGACCCACTTCCGGTTCGGGAGAGGGGTCAAAAACACATTAGAATCCGTCCCGAAACTTGTCTCTACCGATAGGGAGATCTCTCGGCTAAAAAAAATACAAAGTGGCATGGCTCCAGTTTTGGGTGACCCCCACGAATTGATTCAAACTACTCCAAAAACCCTTCTACGCTGCGTGAACCTTAGACACCCGCACCCATAAAAAAATGGACCCCTGATGTGTGAGGTGTATCTCAGGGGTACAGGCAAAAACACCAATAAAGCCTAAAAGTACCTATGACCTCATACCTAATAACAAAAACAGTTTTTTAGTTTGACAACGGCTTACCATATAAATCCTGATAATCCCGCATTTGTAATCCCTTGCCTGCGCCAGCGCCGAATACATTAAGTCCATTTGATAGCAAATTGAAGAAATTTCATATTTTTGTGAAAATGGTGCCAGTGTCCTTTAAATCAAATGAAACGGTACAATAATATTTATGCCATTACAGAAAAAGCTGCAGTTTAACCTATTTTAAGTGTGGGCACAAACGTCTCCTGCTAAAATGACTTGTCCGAGTTTAATCTGCTTCAATGATTACTGATAATACTATAATTGGTCAGCGCAATAGTAATATTTTATAGTCACTAGTTGATTAATGGAGACCAGGCAGGGCATAGTTATCACACACGAAAACTGTGCAATGGGTGTCCAGGAAGACTATCTAAATATAATAATTATTAGTTACAAGGGTGGTAATGTTGAGGGTGTAGTTTTGTCTCAGTTTACCAATCCAGTGATAAAGGTCCGTCACGCTACCTTACCTCCAGATTTTAACCTCTCTCTTGGGCTGATTTGATCCTTCCATCGTGGCTGATACGGGCGTCTCGCAAGCTGCCGAGTGACTAATAAGTAGAATGGTTTAGTATTTGCCGAAAATCAATAACACAATCAGCTCGAAAAACACAGTGCTCAATGCTGACGACAATCAGATAAGGCTACATTCGGTAAGAGCCTGACGAAATGTAATGGAAAGCGAATCATCTCCGCCAAATCTTACAACAATTATTCCGCGGACATACAATTGTCTAAAATCACACCTCAGAACATCGTCAAGATTTAATGTAGTTGCACCTTTGCTCAGAAAGATGTTTGCTAACATCCACACCTCAGGTGAGTGCATTGAGTTGCTGCTACAACCTTTGCAGAAAAAAAGCATAATTGGTAAGATTCCCGTCTTTGCAGACAGCCGGGAAGACAGGTACAAACCCAATCACCCCTACAAATTCTGCCACCTTATCCTTCAATGCAGGGTAAAAGCTTTAAAACAGTAGATATTGGTATTACAAGCTCTCTTTCCATTTTACTCGACAAAAAAGATCAAACGTGTCTCGCATACTCTTAACACATGAAGTAATGCCTTCATTATGTGTATAATGATTGCGCGTCGTGGATAATGTTGGTCTATTGGACCACTTATCTACGGATGATAGGAAACAAGTCATGCGAACTGGTTGGAATCCGCAGGGAGTTTTCCCGCGCTACATTTTGTGTTTCCGGTGAGTTGAATTCCGAAAAGGTTTGCCGCAATTTAAAAACGTTGTCGCCTGATCTATCACATGTCAGCGTGAAGTTCAAGTTGTGATACAATGTGGTTATGTTCTGCATCAATCAGCTTGCTCCGACTGGTCAAATTATGTGTTAGGCAATTTGTTTGTATGTAAAGGGCAATTAATTACAAAAAATCTATCGCATATAGGCTCCGGGCCATGCAACAGGGATTTCAGCACTGGGGGTTCACTAATGTATTCTTTGGTGCAGATTTCTAGTGTTTCCTTTAATATAAAAGATATAGCGTGCCCGTGGGTCCATGGATAGCCCAAGAGTGACTAGATAGTTACAAAAATCATGGCCATATCAAAACAAAACAAATTTGTGTCTTTGTTATAAAAATACTGACGGTGTCAGCTCCAGAGTGAAGTAATTCACAAAATTACATTTTTTCAATTTTTTATTATTTTTTTCTGGCTAACCCTACCACCTATTTCATTTTCTTTCCTTATATGAATGCTGAGGCATTATCACACAATATCAGTGGTGCGAGTATTGTGTTAATGTCCAAAAAAACCCAAGAATTGCAATTTCACCAAACCACGATGGGCTTGGCGCTATTAAGGCGCTCCGTTTGTACAAGCGATGATTGCAACCCCGATTTATTCTAGCTGACGAGTATGTCTGCAGACGAGCGTTGGATGATGCAAAGAGAAACAATGGATAATTATTCTGAAGTCGTCCATGGACACATTGAGAAATGCAACTGATCTTTTTTGCAGTTGACCTAATCTCAGCTTGGCAAACTGAAATCAGGAATTAGATATAATACATATTAATATGAGAAGTCGGTGAAGGTAGTTCGTCTGCTTTGAAGGTTTTTAAGCCTCTCTCGCTTTCAAATTTCGGACTATCGGGCCTACCGGCGAGGTCCACCGCCAACAGTTGCCTATTACAATTGTAGCCTTAAAACTACCAATACAGATACATTGCCAAAGGTGTGTTTCATGACAATTCGTAAACAGAAAGGCTTAATCAATAAATTAATTTCATAGCAAGTATTTTCCAATTGGCTGTTACATTTAGCTGAGGCGTTAATCCCTCTTACACCTGTAAGACCTATATCTGTAAACAGGTAGGGGATAGAAACCCCCCCCCCAAAAAGCACTGGGTATGGAGTTGATAACTATGTGCTTTTCTAAAATTATGCCAAAAAGCATGCAGATGCACAGTTCAATGGTGGAGTGATTGTCACTGCCACCCCTGGCACTCAATAAGGGCCAATTGTGTTAACCGGGGCAATTTTGACATTAAACCAAATGCGTGAGAGTAAGGTTAAAAGTAGCGTAGGGTTCAGGGTGTTTACGTTAGTGTAGTGTAAGAGTTTAACCTAGAGTTAGGGTTAGAGATAGGGTTATAGCATAGAAATGCTGATTCAGAAATCTGCCAGCTTGAGCCCTTTCGCACCGCAATAAGTGCTATTAATTTCTCCCCGGATATTCCACAAAAGTATGAAGATCCAATTTGTTTTCAAATAAGTCGGAAACTGAGGAAATATGAGTTTTCATTTCAGTTCGCTTGAAAGTCCCATACTGGATTTCTCTTTAATATGTTCATTGGAACACTTTTCAAACAGATTTTATTGAGTTGCAAACCTACGCTTTGATTGCAATTCCAATTGCGTGACCTAAAAGATTGTAACGCAACATAAGGCAAAACAGCAGATAAAATTTGCGTGTCTATAATCAACTGCAACTGTGCAATCGGATCTGACGAAATCGACAGAAGGAGTTTATTACAAAGCAGTCAACGTCCTTTACCGAGCATATCAAAATACTGGTCGGTCGTTGCATTTAATGGCATGGCCTAATTACATTTCGCCTGAAGCTATGATTTTCGATTCGAATGATAAAAACTTGGGTTACTGAGATCCGATGAGTATTTTTATACGGTGCTCCTTAATGATATCCCCACTTGAACTTCTTCAAATCCATTCATTAATATTGATGACTCAATTTCTTTTTCTGCAAATTATAACTCTAATTGAATAAGCTATACTAGATCCATAATTTATACATTAAAATCAGACAAATATTCTGGATTTAGAAAAAGAAAAAGAGAGGCAATATGAAAGATTTCAGATTTTGCGGTTCAGGGTCGTTTCTTTACTAAGATGATATTTGTATTTGACCATAGAAATATAATGGACAGTTAAGAAAATGCTACTTATAAAAGTGGGGAGTTTCTTCGACGTATACATTGTCTGCTTATTAATTTCATTTAAAGTATATGCTTAACCACACACAATTTTAAACCTTTACACCAACAACATAACTGGGTGATTAGGTACATTTATGAATAGTTACTATTATTGAATTGATGGCTATTGTTGCTTTTTTATACTTCGTACTGTTCTTAATCCATGATGATGACAGATTCTACCTCGACTTCCTTTATTCACCTGTCCGAAAAATCTCTTGTTATGAAATGAGACTTCATAACAACATGATTGTAAATCATAGGCTGAGTTTTTTGAAACTTACACTTATGATACTTTTATAGATCAATAAGAAATAAGAGGGGTTGAAAGTACCTCTCTATGAATATGCAAGTATCAAATTTCCTAATGGGTTAAAATTTGCATGGACACGTTTCATTAATCAATACAAATTTCTTTCGGTTTATCTTCCCAATAGAACCACTCAATACCTCAACACTTATTGTGATTGAATTGCAGGGTGTAAGCTCTTTCTTACTGTCATATTCATGACAGTATTTTTAGAAAGAAATCTGAAACTGAATTTCAAAATTAAAATTTTAAAAAGGAGATTACGATTACCAATTGCTTTTAGGAGGCTTAGAAGAAAAAAATGTAGGTTAAAAAAAATAATAAAATTCAAATTTTAAATTAAATGGCAACAGGATTTTTTTTCCTTTTTGTTATACATTGGAGCAGAGTCAAAAAGCTGCTAGAAAGTATTAATGAAAATGATTAGGTTTTGGTAAAATCATTAGATTGCTGTTTACACCTTAGAATTACTTAAACTGTTGGTAATAGCAAAAAATTCTTCAAATATTTTCTAAAACATATGTGCATTCCCAATCTAGAAGATTCGTAATATCATCGCCTAGTCCAAAGAGTAGTCGTATAAAACGTTTCACCCAATTATTTCATGAAATAAACTTCCACGAAGGACGTTCGTTAGGATTACACTTAAGTCTTGGGTGGTGAAAATAGAACAATGGTGTTATTTTATAGATTCAGGTGAACTTCAATTAAAGCAATATTAGCACATTTTTTTGAAGAGCGCCCCAAAGTTGATATTTGGCACAGTAAGTACGTTGAGTAATTTTAGGAAAACTATACCTGCGAACAGAAATGCTAAAGAATGGGATTTATTCGTGTACAATAAGCGATTTTGTAATTAAAATTGGGATCCAAATTGGACCGGTCGTAACAGCAAGTGGAAAATGCTAGTTATGTCGTCCAGGATTTACCTAGTGCCACCTCGAGAAGATAAACCTCTAAACTTGACTTGCCTGAACCAATGTAAAACAACTAATAGATGAGCGTAGACCCACGTACATAGCGCTTTTTCCCGGCTATTTCACATTGGAAGGCGTTTCCAGAGCCGCCTTTGAATTACTTTTCGGGATCACCGATAATAATTATTCTAATTAAACCAAATTCCTTCGTTTGTGACACAAGACATTTTCGAGCTTGAACCATTCACAAGGTTAGTTTTACTACAGTTTCCGCTGCACCCGTTAAAAATCTAATTTTTTTTTTTTAAAAATTTGGGGCGCTCTTCAAAAAATTTCTAATATGCTTTATGAGCTCACATTGTTGGTATGACATTTTGGACTGCATGTGATCTAGAAGCCACATTTGCAGGCTACAACCACTGTATTTTCTGTTTATACCTATCTGCAATTTTAAAAAACACACAACAAAACCGCGTAAGATGGATCATGATTTTCCCGTGGACATGGTCGGCTTCCATTTGCATAAAACTGAATGTAGTGTGTGCGTGTAAATCAAGTGCCTATACTTTGGGAGCGACTTCAATTTCAACCCCCTCGTCTCGCTCAGTTCCGACCGGTTCTTTTCCGCTGGACCGGGTCTATTGTTATAATCACTGAGACACCATCAACACAATTTAAGGGTCAAAGGGTCATTGGAGATGATATAGAGTCGAGTCAGCGAGGATTATTACGTCACCGCGTACTTCCAAGTTTCTGTTTTTTTTTTTGTTGGAATGTGTGCTATATTGGATAGTAAGTATTAAATTACCGATAGTAGTCTAAATTACTAGATAGTAGTATAAATTCTAATCCATCACCGGTCTGGGACATTTGAAGCAGTGCCGAATGTCCGTTGACCTTGACCGTCATTTTAAATAGGTAACACAAGGTTGCAATTGTACACAATACTGCCCTTGCACATATATTCCTTTTGTGCTCTGCAAGTACCTTACATAAATGAAACTGGTCCAGACAGCAGTAGAATTCTCGTATATGGTTAGAGGGGAAATAGCCTGACTTTTCCAAAGTCAGACTACAGGCTTATCAATCCGCAACTGAATGTGGGGATTATGGCCATAGCCTTTGACCGGTGAAATAGCATGCCTGTTATCGTTAGGTTATCAATCTTTAAAATGCGCTCAATTGGGGGTTCACCTTTCCTCAAGACTGCAAACATATGTTGTACTGTCAACAATTTTTAAAATTCGGAGATCAATAGATGTCAATGGCATTAACCTTCTTTGTCATTTACTAAATCACCAAATACAAAAGAGAGTTCCAACTACTGCACCCTGTGTTAAAGGTTTGTCAATGTGAGACCATTTTTAAAGAAATCGTGCAATATTAAAGATTTAAAGAGACAAGGAATTTACAGAAATAAGCGCCCCAATTCTTCTCGAATCCCGGGTTTTTACCTATTTGAATGCTTTCAATGTAATTAGATCACAACCTGAAGTGAATATCAGAATACGGGGCCGTCCTTTGATGTGATAAGATGATGATTTAGTACGTTCTGTCGTCGGCACGACAGAAAGTCAAAGCACGTTTTTTCTATGGGAACGATTACGACAGCAGGCAGTTCAAAACAATGTTTGCGGTTTGTCTTTTGCCCTGTTTGTCCAATTAACCGTCAAAACGTTCTCGTAGGTGGTCACAACGAATCCAGTGAATTTGAAAGAGAAATTTGTGTCCTAACAAAATCTCCTCCTTTCACTTTAACCTTTGGTGATGATCTTGACATTTTTTTGCTATTTTTGTCTTGTACCACCTACCAGACATTGTAGGTATACAAACATACCTTTTAATCCTTTTAACAAGACGAACCTTTGGTTACCTTATTATAACAATCAACAAAACATTTTTCATTTTGACCCCTGTTTATGAACTTCCCCCCTCCTGGATTCCGCCCCACTTTCATGAGGGGCACCCCCCCGCGAAATTTGTTCATTACCTTCATAGAAGACAAATCTACTGAGACTACTGAGAAATGATGCTCTTCTCTCCACGATCACGGAATTGCTTCCAATACCCACCTATGTACCCTGATAAATCGTGACTTTTTCTTTTTATATACCTCGCTGTGACTCTGGGGATGAGTTGTAGAAAACCTACGAGCTATTTTTTTCTTTGTTATATCCGACACGAACATGATAGCAATATAACTCTAACGTGGAAATAGGGGGGAATTTTAATTATTCATATTTTTTTTTTTTTTTTTTTTTTAAATTAATCACAATTAATTAATATCATATCCTTATGTTATTCTAGGGATTATCCTGGATTTGGCATAAATTAATATTCACAATCCCTTTGGTTATCCCGCATTAATTAATATTCACATCCTTTGTTATCCCAAAACGATATCTTGTTATCCAAAATGGAACATGATATCAAATATACTCTAAAACAAACAGTGGAAATGGTGGAAATTTAATTACTATCATAAGTTATCATGAGTTCTTTTCTTATTTAAATTAATTACTATTTTTCATATCATTATGTTATTCTAGGGATTATCCCTTCATTTGCAATAAATATTATTCATATCCTTTGTTACCAAAACGGAATAAACGCAGTCAAAGGGGGAATCGATATTTCCGGATTTCGCCCTAAGCGCGTTCTGAAATGAATAACACAAGCCAATTTCGCCCTAACGTTGGGGATAGCATAATATAATAATATCCGAAGGCGTCCGTGAAATACATACCAAAAAATTCCCTGTTTTTTTGCTCTGAAATTGTACAAATTTAAACGTATATACAATAATTAAGTAATAAGTGCTAATTGGGTTGAGTCTCCGTATTTGTCATGTATGTTTGATTTCGGAGATTTCCAGAATGGTGCTATTCCCTAACTTTTTTTCATATTTACATTCTTACCACTTAATCACATCTAAAGTGAATAGCCGGTGAATGCGTTCTTAATGTAATATAAGATGATTTAATTTTTCTCCTTTCCCTGCCGTGTCCGATAGAAAATCCCCGAACATCTTCCTTATAGGACTACCTACATAAGAATGGGGGGGACGATGATGATGAATGATGATCATGATGATCATGATGATGATTCATGATGACTGATTATCATCATCATCATTATCATCATCATCATCATCACAATACTCATCATGATGACGAGTGAAACTGATCATGATGAGAGACGAGATGACAGATGTATTGATTTCGAATTGTCCATAAGATCCAAGATGAAATGAATGAATGGCATTTCATTCCTCATGTATACGGATCAAATAGTCAATTATTCTAAATTTTGAATGAAAATAAGATAGCCTCACAGTAAATTGACAGAAGTAACGCATCTCATCATCAAGGTGTGGTCAATACCGTGAAGAATATTCCTCCTTAGGATACTCATACTGTATTTTTAATGGACGTCTTTAGAAGTAATGATATTATTATTTAAACCTAAAGGGTTTTTATTACGGTCACGTTCTTAAAAAAATGTTTGTAACAACGGTCCAATTGAAGCATAATTTTTATTAAGGAAAACAAGGACGCTCTATGTTAATGAGGCGATTTAATTAGAATAATGTCGGGTGTGATTGGTGTCATGTGGGCCCCCTTATCTTTCGGTGTACGTAATGGGCTATGTGTATAGTGCTTTCTAGAAAAATGAACCCTAGTATAGGGCTGCCGAGAGCTAGCTAATAGCAAGTATGGACAGAATCTGAAGAAAAAAAGTACAGCTAAAAGATGGGTTTATCATGGTTTTAAAGAAAAGCGAAAGGTGCACGATAAATGCGTTAACTTGACCATAAAGTTCCTAAAATATTTATTTTTGTCTCATACAAATTTCGTTGTTTTCGAGCCTCGGATTAAAATTTTTTAGCACTTTAAAATTTTCTTTTCGTTACAGATATTTTAATGGACATGAATAAATTCCTTTTTATTACAATTTCATACTAAATTAATCGAATTATAATTTCGTTATTTGACATTTCCAGTGCTTTACAACTTAAATTTTAGTGCATGACAAATGAATCACTTAAAACGAATTTAAGAGTTTAAATAATATTAGTCCATTTCTATCAAATGGCAAATTTTGAATGCATTACTTGTCATTTAGTTTCTCATCTAATTTGTCATGTATTAAAATGACAATTATACGAACAACTTGTCATTCATTAAGTTGTTCAGCATTTTAAAAGTTGATTTTTATAATCACGAAAATATCTGTGGATGATGAAATAATGTGAAAGTGTGACCAAAGGAATCGTTTCAAGCATATTGCATGAGTGCCCGTCCGTGTTTTTTTTAATTTATTTATTTATTTTGGTAAAATTGTTAATTTAAGCTTTAAAAATCATATTAGATAGCGTAGCCCTCGCTCCTCCTCCCCTTTTTGGGATAAGGTCAACCAGCTGTATTTTTATTCTCCAACAATTTTTCCTTAAATGAATATATTAGTCTCATTTAGTAAAAAAAAATAAATAAAAAAAACACCCCTTCTTCAACTTTTCAAGGCCTCTGCATACGAAAATTAATATTTTTAAAGTGGCCTTCTATGGAACTTGTTTACCCTTACGTCCCTATAGTAAACGACGACCACCTGACGATCACCGAAAAAAGGTAGCGGTGAGGTTCGTTAACGTTTATTTTTTCTCTCGTAAATCTAGAGGCCATTATCCCTAAAACACAAGACAGGTCCTGCTCCGTGATTTTTGAAAGAGGCAAAAGGTGGCATAATTTAGGGATTTGAGGGTATAAATAATCCATATAGACGCAAAACAGTAAGTTTTCACTATTAATCATTATATGAGTGTATGTTGGCAAAAGAGGAATAAAGGCAACTACATTCTCTCCATCCTATTCATTATCGCCATCACTTCCAAACAAAACACTGTCTCCTCCGTGAATTTCTTTTCATACCACAATCATAAATTGATCAGGAAATTTTCATAGCAAAAATATCACCATCATCAGGATCATCTCAAATATCACTTTCAGAATATTTCCTTTTACAGAGAACCGTCGTCATCGTGGATAATCATCACGATATAATTTATCCGTAAATCAAACATATTCACCATGGCCATCATCAAAATCGAGGAGCTTCTCTCAAGCATTGTTATCATTATCTTTCTATCACTTATTTGCACACTGATTCAATAGCACTATCATGAGTATCATGTGACATCGCCGTCTTATTTCGTAGTGTCAACAACTTAGTATGAAGGAGAAAAGTGGTAGAGATCTTGTTACTACTAGTAGAAGAAGTAGTAATAAAATAATGACAACAAAACAAAATATTTCATTTTTTAAAATCCTCCAAGGATGTCACTGACCTTGATATCTTAAGCTGAGTTTTCCTAATGCGTCATTCTTCTACTAGAATAAGTCCATGGATATACTTACGTCGTTATAGAATCACCGTCCTAAAGAAATTCGGTCCGTTAATTTTATACTCGAACAACAGCCAGAAAATGTAATATCGTATGTTCGCTGCATTGATGGTATGTAATATTATATCTATCTCTCTGTCTGTTTTTCTGTGCCAACTGAGGTATACTTGTGTGAACCTCATTTCTATATTTGCCTTAATTCCGACTGGCTTGTGTGTCTAATTTGCTATTGTTGTCCAATTTTTCATAAAAGAAAAGTCAACAACAAGAATACCTTCCGTTATAGCAATAACGGACACATTTTTGAAGCAGCGCCCCAATTTTTGGCACAGTCTGCCCACCTGTCTGTTCGCCCGTGTGTTATCATAAGCCGTCCGTCCGTACGTCCGTACGTCCGTCCGTCCATCCATCCATCCATTCATCCACTCCATCCATCCTCATCCATCCAGCCATTCATCCATCCCATCCATCAATCCATCCATTCATTCATTCATTCTCTTGTCTGTCTGACCAGTCCCATCCATCCGTCCGTCCGTCCATCATCCATATCCATCCATCCATACATCCCATTCATCTTGTCTGTCTGAATAGTCACATCCATCCGTCTCCGTCAGTCCGCGATTAATCCATCCATCCACAAACCCCCACCCGATCATCCATCCATCCATCCATCCATCCATCCATCACATCCATCCATCCATCAATCCATTAATGTTCTTGTCTGTCTGACCAGTCTCTTTTTCACCTGTCGTGTTGTCTTTCTTTCTGCTGTGTTTGTCTGCCTTTCTATCTAACTGAACTGGTATGTGTTGGGTTCCACATTTGTTGATTTATATGTTATATGAATATCAATTACAATATGTTGTGATCTATGTATATGTTGTCCATGTTTTAAACATTTATGTCCATTTATGAGAATATTTTAAATCATTAAGGCATCCTCAATCCCCCCATTTCCGTCAGCATTTCGATGCTTGATTCAGTGT
>JAMKCH010026279.1:0-23898 GCA_023653785.1 Ophioderma brevispina
GATATTCTTGTCGGGATTCGTGCTACGCGATTTGACTTATGTAATGTCGTCATACTAGAAATGAGGGTGATTCGTAAATGTGAAATGCAAAAGATTGATAATAACTCGTCTGACATACCCGAAATTTCAGTATGACTCCGTTGTACTAGGTTAGACTGGCAAATGATGCCAATGCCTGATTGATGACCAGCATTTACTCTCTATCCATCAATATAAAACTTACCCCATCAGCCAGTCCATTCCTTAAAGAGACTATTCCTTGCTCGGCTTGAACTGTCCCCGTCAAAGAATGTTTATCTCACACCATTTTGGGTTATCTATCACAGGTACGATTCTACCAGTGGAGGCAAAACATCCATTAGCACGCCTCTATGTGATTGCTAGAACGTTTCGCAGAGTTACCAGATTTCCCCAAACTGTCTCAAAAAGGATATCATAATCAAATATATACGATACTGCAGCTTCAAATTCGCTCAGAAATTTTTTGGATACAAAGACTGAATAAGTTTTATGCCTCTTCTATTCAAGCATGATTGCAAATGCCACCTCTTAAACTTTTCAATATTATTTTTAAATCACCAACTTGTTCATTCTAACAACGCCAATTAAAGGACATTTACAAGGTCACCAGGAGATGGCGCAATCAATTTGCCAAAAAGTTTTGAACAGGTGTATGTGGTCGCGAGAGCCCTTTTCTGAGTTTAACTGGGTTGGCATCGCGAGGAGACACTGAACAGATTGGTATGCAGATTATATCAGCAGCAATCAACGAACAAGCAATTAGAGGAAATCGGGGTTAACTGGAGCTAACTGAAAAGCTCTGAAATACTTTGCAGGGAAATAAAATAAAGCCTTCAGGATACTTTTCCAATCTTCCACTTAAATGGAAAAATAACAACTTCCTCTGATTTTGTCAACAAGAACTTCGCTCTTCTGAAGCACAATCATGTATATTCTTTAAAAGTTGGTGACAAGTTGACACTAACAGATCCCTTTCGGGTGGTTTTCAGCAAAGGGATTCTAATCGCACAAATAATAAAATTATTTAGGAAAAATATTTTTTAGATTTTTTTTAAGCAAAAATGGTTTTAGTGCAACACGAGAAGATGAAAAGGATATATTTTAGGCGACTTTCAAAGGAGAAATAAAAATCAAGATATAAAAAATAGTAACAGAAATAAATTTACCAAAAAAGATAAGGCAGGCCCCTGTCTGTGTGAGTTCCATTTACAAATACCCTTTTCCTTGTGGTGCTGTACTTTTCTTTGGAAGGAGAAGCTCCCAAATATTTGGGTGGGTCACAATTTTGGATAAAGGCTTACTAAATTGGGAGATCATAAAATTGTAACAATAAACCATAGACTGGAATTGGCATCAAAATATAGTCTGAAGTTTGAGAGTAATTATTTCACTCGACCAATCGCATTCTACATATAGAGCTAGAAAGTATGTACTTCAAAACTTATTCATCTGCAATCAGTAAAACTTGTTAGGACAGGTGGTATATCTCAACAGTTAAGGTATTACTCGCATTGGTTCGTAGGGTGGCCTATCTAATTTTGTTTTAATTCTTAACTTCCAACCCTCCGCGTATATGACAGGAGTAAACCCCCCTAGCGGGGATATGTTCACAGTTTCGGCTGTTTTGCACCAGATTGTATATTTAAAAGGATATAGAAATTCAACCGATTTTTCCTTCTTTTGAAGTACTAAATATTGATTTAAATGAGTGAATAAAACACACCAAAACAACAAACACTGAGCAAATTAGCTAACCTTAGGCCTAATTCTCTTTTTTGCTGCCGTTTTGATCTCTAGCCAAGTACAACTATCCTTGAATGATTGCTTGAAACTGAACAAGATAAGAATTGTGTTGGGTGGGGACTTGCCTCTACTCCGAAAAGTGGATCCACGCCCTATAAAAATTTCAGAAAAAAAAACAAGTTATCTTTGGTTCTAAGGGTTTCAATTACGTTAACCCAAACCCAGACCCCCCCGAATTCAAAACTTTTTCTTCCCTCTAATCCCAATCCATCCTAAATCACGCCCTAACCTATACTGAGCAAAAACATGTTAAGAATTGACCAAACCTTCAGGAAAAATGGATACAGATTAATTTTTATGTCAAACTTGACCAACAATATGAGTTTATGGGTCCCACTCAAGCTTGGTATTAGGGGCTCAATTATATATATTCTTTCTTAAACTTTGGGGAAAAAATTATTAAAAATACTCCAAAATTGTGTAACCTAGAAAAAGTAGTCCAGCTGACATAACCAATGGACAAAATGAGAACCTGGTTGGGTTTGCTGTGCTTTCCCGTAGTTATACGTATCCCGCGTACAGTGGATAAGGAGTATTGTTTTCCTCCTGTATGGTTTCCAACATTTTCACAAGTGTAAAACTTAGCCTTAATTTTTATTTTGAAATGTCTCGATTCTTTTAGACAGTGATTGACCTCCCATATACTTGCAAAGAATTAGGTTAGAGTTAGAGGTGGGTTGCTGTCCAGGGTTAAAAAACGGAAATGCCCTGGGACACTCAACTCTTGCGGCCAGCAGTCTTTCAGGTGAGATATATTGACACTAAAAAACATGCATCTTTGTCGGTGAAAGCCCCTAAGAAAAGAGTCATTTAGTGAGACTTGGGCAGATTTGAACATCGATAATAGTGCCTACATACAAAATTGGGCAAAATTATTTTTTAATTGGCGATATTTTGAAAACAAAAATATTGGAATCATCGTCTTTGCAATGGAGAAGTATCTAAAGAAGTGACTCATTGTGAGGCTTCTGCACTTCACACAGGATAGGAGCCCCCTGAACGAATCCTCCAAATTTTGTGCGTTTGCTATGAATGGCAAGTGCGTTCTTTTTAGATGTTATTTTATACATGTATACAACTTTTTCCTGAAACTGTGACTCAAATGGCCGCTTAGATGAACTTTTGACCTCTGATCTTCAAATACCCGATGTACGGTGGTGCAGAAAGTATTTTCCCACTGTGTAGTCTGTGTCACCGACTGCGAAAGATATTTCTAAAATTGGCACTGGCATGAGAGACTAACATATCAGTCTTCCATAGAGAAGGATGTAATGAAACTCCATAATCTCACATTCCAACAAACCATGGGCTAACCACGGGTGGGGGGGGGGGGGGGGGGGGGGGGGGGGGGCAGGTGGCAGGGGGGCAGAGGGGGCAGGGGGTGCAAGCCCTCCAACAGAACTTTGCCCCTGTTGTCTCGCCGTCGCCCCCCGGTAGCCCCCCCCCCTTTCACCCCCAAATGAACTGACTTTTTGTACAGTGTCTATGGAAAAAGGCCCAAATTTTGCCCCCTCAAAAAAGCCTTGGCCACCCCTTCACACCCCCCCCCCCATTTGCAAAGGTTTGGGGTTACGCCACTGCACAAACAAAGAGGTGTCTATGATGTTTTTCCAATTAAGGGTGCAGAACTTTTGTTTAAATACGAGAACATCCCCAACTAGGTCCCAAGCCTCTGAACCCATTGAGAAAAGAAACATTTCTATCAGTAAGTTTTTACACACATCTCTATGGCTCTGATGAGCATCCAAACATTTTCCCACAAAGCTACGTCCCTTGGCTGGATATAGTATTCCAGTGCTCCCTACTTCCAGCACTGCGTGTAATACCCCACGGTGACCCACCAAACTGCATTCTGGACCCTGGATAAATATCCTCCATTTATGGATTTAAGTGCTTTATACATACGTCAATTGTCATATCCTGTACTCCTCATAGGACCCTCTCCCTCGGTGACCATTCCTTTACTTGGACACTCAGGAGATTGAACAATGAATTGTCCAGATGAGCTTTGACCTCATAGCCCTAACACCCATCTACCCTTGAGGCCTCGAGGATCGTTTGAGCACCTTTGGAAGACTTAAATATTATCATGTCTGTGTGAAACATTTTAAGTGGTTTACACGTCTTGAAATGACCCCCAACATGAACCTTTGGACCTCAAATTCTCACATACTCCCTACTGATCCCCGAGATAACCTGAATTGCTAAGCAAAGTCAATTTTCAAGACTTATGAAACTTGACCAAGTATGCTATACCCAACAAGTCCTAAATACCATAGCAACTTTATTTAACCATTTGTTTAGTACAAAAGTTCATTTTTTGCATACCTCTGACCATGACCTCAAGATGAAATTTGACATGGACTGACTCAGCCCCCAATAACAAGTCTGATCAACTTTTTGCTGAAAGTGCATTTTTTTTAAAGGCTGATTCAGAGATTTCGAAATATAACTTTTTTGTTGTAAGTAATTAAAACTAGTCATCTAGAACTAAAGATAGTTAAAATGCTCAATTCAAAATAATTTAAGATGAATCATTTTTCCTTTTTTTATGCCTAAACATTCATGCCCAGTATTACAAGTGCCATAAGGATACCGTGTATAAAAAATTTCCGGATCCGTAATTTTCTAACAAAGTTGTGATGATCTATGGGAAAGACTTCGATTTGAGCTTAGTATTTTTTCACACAGTGATAGGTTCATGGACCAGCATGTAATGTATATGCACAAAACTGATTTTAGTGAAAAATGAGTGCGCCTCATCGGGCAAATCCTGAGTCAGCCTTTAACACCGGAACTCTAATGCCTCACATGAACCCACAATTTCCCAAAGGACCACTTAATCCCGTTTAAATCTGTAGACAAAAAACAGTTTCACCCAACATCCTACACACAATGTAGCGCAGCGGCCCGAGCTTGAAAAGTGCGCTAGTTTTCGAGTTAAACCCCTCCCCACCGACAACAAAACACACAACCACCTTTATTTGGAAGGATAATATATAAGATTTAAGAAATGATGGTTTGGTTGAAATATTTGGGGGCAGGGATTATTCCTATGCCCGCCAAATTAAATTTGGGCGCAAGTTATCGAAATAATTATTATTTTTTTTATTTTTTTAAGGGAAATATACAATCTTATTTTTATGGTATCCTTTCCTTTTTTGTTATTGATATAGGTTTTATACGTTGCATAAGGGTTTTCAGGTAAACGCGTTTGGGACACTGATAAAAAGGATGCCTTTTTTAGGAAAAAATGTGATTTTTGGGGCTAAATCAAGGACTCCTTATATATTGTGAAACAAATCTATCATATAAATGTCAGCGATTGATAGTAAATTGCATGAATTGATTAAAATTTGTTGCTAAAAATTTAATCTTGATATTCTTAAGTTTTTAGCTCAAAAAGTGATTTTTTTTGACCCAAAAAACACCCCTCACCAAGTTTTTTTGGACCACAACCCATCATTTTTAAAATTATTTATTACGCTTTCGAATAGAAGTGGTTACGTTTTATTGTACCGAGGGGAGGAGGGTTTTTTTTTTTTTGGCGACAATTTTGCAGTCCAAACGCTCCACTAATGGAAAGCATGTTTGAAAGAGGTGAACAGTCCATGCAGCATGGACTAAAAACCACACAAACACATAAAGCACTTACTAAACCTTTGTAAGACTTATCCTGACTGTTTGTTAATTGAAATTTTTGATCTTCTAATAGTGTACATTATATTGCCTATAGCATAACACGGGTGAGTCAAAAAAAACTTGACCCTGATTATGTCCGCCATTTTGCAATTTTAAGTAACATATATCTAACAATATGTGATAATCATCTGAGCTTAGTTCATTATCTTTAATATGCTGCAAAGATCATTCACATCACATCGGTTAGGTATAGACCGTGTTACAGTCGTTTGAATGAAGCAGTCAGGTTTTCTGCACTTTCACGGAATCACCTTTGCTTAGTCGGGCGTCGTGCATTCAAATGGGGAATCTGTGGATGGGTGAAAACCGGACTACCTTGATTCTAAATACTGTAGCTCGGCCTTTACCTAACCATTGGATATTATCTTTTGCAGAACATTAAAGATAAGAAATAGGGCTTTCCGATGATATCACATACGTTAGATATACATTTTTAAAAACTCAAAATGGGCGGACAAACCGGGTCAATTTTTTGACTCACCCTGTATTTCAAACTAATTCCCTTACAAAAATAAAACGCATTTTAAAGTATTGTTGTTTGTAACTGTTAAAAATTATCAAAAATAAATATTTAATTTGTGATCATGTACAATCATGGAGTTACTATAGTAACTATACTTTACTATAAAAACTCCATGGTACAATCAACTTAGGAACATGGGCTTCATTAGCAGAATGAATTTGAAATGTTCTCCGGATATCCAGACCAGTTGTGTTCTATGTGACCAAGAAGGTACAACATAGCAGATGAGATAGGATCAACCAACGTGATCCTGGAGCAGGATCAACCAACTGTGGCTCCTGGAGCAGGATCAACCAAATGTGCTCCTGGAGCAGGGGATTCAACCAACTGTGCTCTGCGCAGGATAACCAACTGGTGCTCCTGGAACAGGATAACCAAATGTGCTCCGGAACCGGATCAACCACTGTGCTCCTGTAGAGGATCAACCAACGTGCTCCTGCAGCAGGATCAACCAAAGTGTCCTGGAGCAGGATCAACAACTGTGCTCCTGGGAGCCAGGATCGAGCAAATGGCTCCTGGCGCAGGATCAAACCCAAATGTGCTCCGGGAGCAGAAGATGTTTTAATCATTTATGTTGGAAGCTTACTGTATCAAGTATACCTGTAATTACAAAGAATGACCTTGCTGCAGTTTGATTGCTTGGTGTACTGGTGTAGACATTGGTTTCTGGTCTATACGTGTGGGGTTTGAGTCGCATCTCTATAGTCCATTTTGTCTACCTCCGTGCAGTGAGTGCCATCAACCTCATGAAGCTTTACGCAGCGTACAAGATATGCCGTCTTGGCGGCGCGTGTGTACAAACGTCTTCGTTGAAGCCAGCGCCCGCGGTTTACTGGTGCGACTGTCAAATCTCGCGCTGACGTAACTGCACAGAGGAGGCACAAAATGAAAGTAAGTATAGTCAGATTTTATTTCTGGTTAGGAGGTTAAACTTAACGAGGGTAATCGAGTACAGTAAATCGTTCCAAATAAGATTAATAGTGAATAGCTGCCATATGAAATGAGGAAACATTATGCACCAGGAGAACAGTTGAAATAAGACAGCTAATGAATAGCTGCCCTATGAAATGAGGAAACATTGTACTCAGGAAAACCAATTGGTTGACAACCATCTCAACTTACTGAACACTATGACTATTGTATATGTTGATGGGGGTCTCCTGAATCCACCGTCCCCTCCCACCCCCCTTCACCATGATCAAATGTACTTCCAATTAATTGAAAATAAACCTTTTAAAGAATGGAAAGGTGGACCTACATACCCAAAAATCAACATTTCAGCACTTCTTACGCGGCCATACATGATTTTAATACATTGGCATGCCCCTTTTAAATATGCAAAAAAAAAAAATGGGTTTTTTTTTAAAATGGGCCTGCCTCTTTTCTGGAAAGGTCCTTGTGCCCCTCTAACATTAAAGGCTGTTTGGATGCAATGCTTTATTTGAAAATAAAGAAACTATTTCAGAGCTTAACTAAATTCTTCCACGCAAAAGTAATGGTGCCAGCCGGGTTTCAATTCGTCTCAAAGAGAGTACCAGTTCCCAAATCATACCGTTATTCTCATTCTTAAACAGATTATCCATATAAGGTCATCTTAACCATCCATTCGCGATGCTTTACGGCTTTAAATAAAACAAGAAAGGACTGCCAACCCCCACAGTGAAACAATCGAACCCGTTGAACGCAACGATCATACGCAAAGAGACCGCAACGTAGGCAGTGCGCGCGAAAGGAGCAAAACGCGGTATTGACGCGAGGCTCAAGACTAATGAATAACTTCAATATGACAGCGTTACTACCTGGGTTCAATTAAAAAGAAAAAAGGGCATCACCAATGAAAGTGCCGTCATTTTCACAGCTGTTTCAGAATATCTTCAAGCATTCAGAGAGCCCTCATCATTGTCAAGGCAATGAAGTTGAAGAATTTAAACACAACTTATATTCCATGAGCCCAAACTTTGCTGTGACTCACCCACTGCTGACTGGCTATGATGCCGTATTCCACGACCGGCCAGCAAGGCCCAGCATCATCACTCTCCAGGAATTTTACATCTTTACTTTCAGTTATGGTAACTTCACGTTGCTCATCACGGGAGATGAATCCTCCTCTGCTGAAGTCCCTTGATTTCTGATGGACAGACGAGTTTCTGTAGTCGCTTTGATTTTTGATGGACAGACAAGTTAAACTGTTAACTTCAGTTTGGAACATTGTAGAGTGTATCCAAATAATGAATATGAATTTGGATTCCCCCTCCCTTGTCCCCACAACCAGGAGATAACTGTTGCATTCGTTGACCTGACCCGGGCTAGCTACAACATGCAAGTTGAGTCTACATTCGCCGAATTAACACAACTGTTGCAACGCACAAGCCCGGCGTGCAGGTTGGGTCTACATGCACTGGACTCTTGGCAATTAGCTGCGACTTCGAGTTGACAGTCGCCGAACGACCCTGAGCTTCGCTGGTTATATCGCTCAAGGCATTCGCATTTTGACTGTTGGATCCAGTTTGGAGCCTTATCATTGCTGATACCGGTATAGCGCGGCGATGGCGGCGCGACCGCGCACTAATATTTGCCTAGTTGTATGAACTGAAACTGTCATTAATATTTTTGTGAACCAAGACGAGAATAATACTATGAAATCCAAAATTACATTTGTGTTCAATTGTATCCTAATTAAAATGTGTTGATGATTCCTTTGAAATTTCATTATATCGAACCCACCGTCCCACATCCAGCGCGTGTTGTGCGGTACGGGTTACAAATTTGCCGCCCAACGTGGGGCCTAATTAATTAGCAAATTACAATTAACAGAATGCTTAATTAATATCCCATTGATCGAATATTACAGAAAGAAGGGAAATAAGGATATTTTAATGAATTAAATAGACCAATTTAGGTTTAATTAAAGAGTACTAACGTTTTCTCTAGTCGTTTGTTTCTGTAGGCGGAGTGATGGTGCTTGGCGCTGAAACTGGGGCAGCAGCAGTGGTTGAGCAATTGGCTTCCCTCCAAAAGTAAGGTATTGTTGAAGAGTTCTGACTTAATAGCTTATATTCTGATTACTTTCTAGTGCTATAACATTTTAACAGCCATGGACGAGACCGCCCAACTTAAAGAGCAGCTCACTAAGCTCCATGCTGCATTACAAGAAGAGCAAGAAAAAGTAGCCGCTGCTAAACAAGACAGCGATGAAGCAAAGGCAGAACTTAAGAAGGTGGAAGAAAAGTTGAAAGAAGCCCAAAGAGCAGCTACGGCAGTTAAACCAGTCTTCATGTCGCCTGGCAGACGCCTGGATACTTTTTCAGGGCGACCAGAAAAAGCAAATGACAAGAACATCCATGAGTGGATAACTGATGTAGAGGCTCAATTGGAAATGCGGGCTTTGACCGGGAAGGACGCCGCAGCATTTGTAAAAGAGCACCTCTCTGGTGATGCCAGGAAGGAAATAACTGGACGGGGAAATGCCATCGCCACCGATGCAAAGGCTATCTTAAAGGTACTAGGAAAGGTGTTCGGAGAAGGAAACACGCTACCACTCCTCCAACAGAAATTTTTTGGATACCAGCAAGGCAGCCAGCAGGATCTTCTGAGCTGTTCGTTGGAATTAGTCGACACATGATAGAATCTGCGCATTGGACTCTTCCTACAAACCCAAGAGTAGGCTGGCAGAGGCAGTGGGAGACGAGGCACTTCAGCGTGAATTGCGTTGACTTAATGTAGAGAACACCTCCCTCTCATTCTTCCAGTTAAGAGATCGTGCCCAAGAATGGCTGGGAAGGGCAGGTAATCTCGGCCGTACGAAAGCCACCATCCATCAGGTCAATGTCGAACAGGGTGCAAAGCGTAGAGATAAAAAGGGTTCCGATACAGTTTCATCTGACCTTGAAGAGAAGCTTAACAATCTTAGTCGGGAGATTGCCCAAATAAAGATGCAAACTACAGGGCCGACTGTTCGTGATCATGGCAAAGAAACAAGAGGAACCTTAGACCAGCAGTTACTGAAAGAGCTAGCAGAGCTGAGGAAAAAGGTGGAGAACCTACAAAGTGCTGGTTCCTCTGATGACAGGAAGATTGGTGGCTCAGATTCTCAGCAAAATTATCGATGAAGGCCGAGGGGTCCGCCACTCTGCTATCACTGTGGAGAGTGGGGTCATATGCTGAGAGTGTGGCAAGCCACCAAATGCTGCCTTGGTCCAGCGGAATTTGGTGGAACGATCCAAAGGAAACGAGAGAGGGTGCCTGATACCAGGCAACCAGCCGCCCACAACCAACTAGGTTCATCACCTGGGTCATTTCATGCCAATTCAACAAATCGAGTACACCATCACCTCATGGATTTTTTTCTTTTTTGGTGTATTGAAAGATATTCATGAGAAACTGAAATTCTGAAAATTGAGCTCTGTACTCTTTTCGTTTTCACGCTTACAGCAATTTTAAATTTGAGGGGGCCACCTCAAAAATATGTACCGGTGGAAATTCAATATTCAGAGGGCCATAAGTAAAGAACAACACCCCTAAGATCCTTCAAACTTGGAATTCTGGATACCTTTTGTAACAGATTGCAAATATGTGAACAGAAAAAATGCACCTTGCCCCAATTTAAAATAACAGGGGTCAAAAATGGCTCAAAAAAACCACTCGGACCATACTTTGGGGGGGGGGCCCAAAGTCAAAAAGTAAAAGTGATATAACTTCCAAATTTGGGCTGGAGATAGCTCATCTTAAATACTACCCTTACGTACAATATTATACTTATAATTCGCTTCGTGGGAAGAGATATAGCTGTCGCAAAAAGTAAAAAAATCCAATTGACCTTGACGTGCCCCCTTAGAAACCAATGTCAGACATTCTGCACCAAATGCTGCTTGAAATGTTTGAGGGGGATCCTTGCTTAATATTTGGCAAAGTTTCATTGTGGTTGGCTAGCGTCTTCTATAGTAAATGGTCTTCAAAAGCCCTACTTCATGTAATTCAGTTTTGAAAGATTCCATTGAAACACACAGGAAACCTGAACTTGCAAACTGGGTATTAACTTGCACAGTTCACTTTTACAATAAATTCAATTAGAATAATTAAAGTATTTAAATTCCGTTACCAAACAAACACACAAGTGAATTTGCTCCATAACTAGATGCAGGTGCGATTAATAAGGTGATGATATAGATTTCAATATCATTGTTAGAGTTCTACAAGATCAAACTTGGATCAGTCTTAAAACTGCACTTGAATTAAACAGGTTGCAAAGTCAGAATTCTGTGTACATTTCAATGGGAACTTGTCTGATATTAGTCGAAAGTTAGATTCTTTGAAGCCTGTTTACCCACATAGCAGTTAGACACCATGTTGAAACTTTGCACACAACTTCAGCAGGGTCCCTCTTAACCATATTTCAAGCAGAATTTGGTGCAAAATGTCTGACATTGATTTTTTAGGGGGGTCAAGTCAAGGTTAATTTGGGCTTTTGCGACAGCTATATCTCTTCCAATAAAGCTGATATAAGTATAAGATTTTACATAAGGGTGGTATTCAAGATAAACTTTCACCAGATCAAATTTGGAAGTTATATCACTTTTACTTTTTATCTTATGGGCCCCCAAAGTATGGTCCGAGTGGTTTTGGGCCATTTTGACCCCCTGTTATTTTAAATTGGGGCAAGGTGCATTTTTTCTGTTCACATATTGGCAATCTGCAGCAAAAGGTTATCCAGAATGCCAAGTTTGAAGGATCTGAGGGGTGTAGTTCTTTACTTATGGCCCTCTGAATATTGAATTTCACACCGGTGCATGTTTTTGAGGTGACCCCCCTTCAAATTTAAAATTGCTGTAGTGTGAAAATCGAAAAGAGGTAGAGCTCAAATTTTCAGGATTTTAGTTTCTCATGAATATCTTTCAATACACCAAAAAAGGAAAGAAATCCATGAGGTGATGGTGTACACGATTTGTTGAATTGGCATGGAATGGCCCACCTGCATCTGCCCAAGAACGTCATACAGGGGGTACAAATATTCCCCCTGAATTAGTTGGTGACCCAACTGTTACAATAACTTCACTTGACGGTGTGGAATGTCCTAGTCTACTCGATAGTGGCTCTGAGGTGACTTGCCTTGCTGAAGACTTCTACAGAAGATGATTGAGCCATCGGGAACTGCATCCACTAAGTGAGTTAATTGTGACAGGTGCTGCTGGACAAAAGGTGCCATACTTGGGTTACATCAATTTGACCATTAAATTTGGCAAGGATGTAGGTGCACCTGTGGAAGTAGAGACTCTGGCTCTCATCACACCTGCAGGTGAAGATAGTGACATTCCCTTGGTAATTGGGACCAATACACCGGTAGTGAAGGAATTAGCACACTTTTGCTTACAAATTGGCGGGTCAAACTTTGCCAGAAAGTTGAAAGTGAAAACTAATTGGCCCATGCTTACCGACAAGCAACCAAGATTAGTAAACTAAATGGCCGATTTGGAACCATAACAACTCCCGGGCGTAAGTCGATACTGATCCGAAGTGGGGAGAGAGTTGCTGTAACAGGTGTTACTCGGAATCCCTTGAGACAAGAGGTTGGTGTCCTTGTTGAACCCCCATCAAATGGTGGTGGACTCCCAGGTGGTTTGATGGTACACCCCTGCGTAACCAATCTTTCTGCAGGTAGCACTGTGAAGCTGTCCGTAATGGTGGAAAATGTATCTGAAAAAGACATCTTCATTCCAGCGAAGACTACTATAGGGGATGTACACTTGCCAGCATCGATAAGGTCAATGACATCTGCAAGGGCAAGTTGTAAGCACACCTCTGCTAAGGCACAAACATCATCAATGCAAGGAAACCCAGTGGCTCTTGTGATGCAGAAGTTAAATTTAACTTTGACAATTCTCCTATATCGACTGAGTGGAGAAATCGATTCCAGACGTTGCTACATCGGAAAGCAGACGCTTTTTCACAGAATGACCTAGATATAGGGCGAACATCAGCTGTGAAACATAAGATAAAACTCACAGATGAGACCCCATTTAGAGAGGGGAGACGGCGTATAGCTCCTTCTGACTATGAAGATGTGAGGAATCATTTGCAGGAATTGCTAGACAAGGGGATCATCAGAGAGTCACAATAGTCCCCTATGCATCAGCCATTGTTGTAGTGCGTAAGAAGAACAATGACGTAAGGCTATGTATTGATTATCGAAAGCTGAATTCGCACACATACGCGCTCAATTCAATTTGCCTAAGCTAGAAGATGCCCCTTGAATTCGTTTGAGTGGAGCCAATGGTTTTCCTGTCTGATCTAAGTCAGGCTTACTACCAATTGAGATGGTATCCCGATAAGGAGAAAAACAGCTTTCTGGGTCCCTTGGGGTTTTATGAATTTAATTCACATGCCCCAAGGATTACCAATGCCTGAGACCTTTCAAAGACTTATGGAACGCTGTATGGGGGGATTAGCATCGCTCGATGTCCTGGTCTAATCTAAGATGACTTAGTTGTTTTCTCGAAGACGCAGAGGAGCATGAGAGGCATTTGGAACTAGTCCTGGATCGCTACAGCATACGGATTGAAATTGAATCCGGAGAAATGCAACTTTCGGCAAACGTCAATAAAACTGTCTGGGCCCATTGTATCATCAGAAGGAGTACAGACAGACCCTGAGAAAATTAAAGGCATTTCATCCTGGCACGACCCACCATCCTGAGGACTCCGATCCTTTTGGGATTCACAGGGTACTATCGTCGGTTTGTGAAAGATTATGCCGTATGTAAAGCCCTTAATGACTTGACAAAAGGATACAACCTCCCAAAGAAGAAACGAGGAAAATAAAAAAACAAACACGAAGTACTAAAAAAACCAGGGAAAGACCCAAAGGAGCCTTTTGGGAGTAGTCGGGATAGAAGTGGTCAACATGCATTTGATGATTAATCGACACATTGACTGACAGCACCTGTGCTAGGCTTTGCTGACTATACCAAGCCCGTTTCAATTAAACACACAGATGCGAGCACAAAGGTCTAGGTGCGACCCTCTGCCAGGAGCAAGATGGAAACATCGGTAATCTTATTGCAGTCGAGTTGTCAAAGAGTGAGTTAAACTACCCGGCGGCATACAGTTGGAGTATCTGCCATGAAATGCCATTACAGAGAAATTTAGCAACTATCTGGTATGGTCAATTTCAAGTGTTTAACGGACAATAAACCACTTACATATGTGCTAAGGTCAGCAAGCTAGACGCCATGGGTCATCGCTGGTTAGCTGCTTTGGCGGCATACATTTTGACATTCATTATCGGCCTGGAAAACAATGCTGATGCCGACGGGTTGTCGAGACGTCCCACAATCGCACGCCCAAATATGATGATGAGTCATTGGATGTAGCCAAGAAAGTGAGAAAGCTGCATGACCGGATCTTGACCAATTCCGCAGATTATAGAAAAATGGCATAGGAGATTGCCAGCACTGCCATCTAGATGAATCACCATGCTTTCATCTACCTCAAAAAGTGATATGATAATGAGTGCCATTAGTGCTGGACCCTAGGGCGGGTCCCCCTGGAAGATAGACAACCTCGCTGAATGGCAAGTCAAAGTGTACTGCCACCAATTTCCAAGGAAGGATAAGGGAGTAACCGTCTAAAGATGAGAATATTGGACCTATATTAAGGTGGATTGAACAGAATAATAAGCCCACCTTCAAACGAGGTCTTCAATGAAAGTGAAATTTTAATCTGTTACTCCGCCAGTGGGGGGACAAACTGAGTGTTCAGATAGGAGTGTTGTATCGGAGGACTAAGGCATCCGACAAATCTGAGAGGTTGCAACTTGTACTTCCATCTAGCCATCAGATAGGCTGTTTTCCATTGACTTCACATGATGTTGGACATCCAGGGACAGAGAGAACATTGGACTTGATCAGACAGCGATTTTACTGGCCAAAGATGGGTGATAGCATCACTAAAGGTGCAGTCATGTGAAAGGTGCATTTTGTCGGAGGCTAGACCACGTGCAGCTCCCATGTCTTCGATTGTAACTACAGCTCCAATGCAGCTGCTCTGTATGGACTTCTTGACGATAGAACAGACGATCGTGATACCCGAAATACACTAGTATTCACTGATCACTTTACTTGGTATGCACAAGCATTCCCCACCAGGGATCAGAAGGCCACAACATAGCTCGAGTTATGGGAGAAATTTTTTCCTTCCACTATGGCTACCCGAGCATTTACTTTCTGATCAGGGCGGGATTTCGATCTCAGTGGTGAAGGAACTATGCCGAATTCTGAATATCAAGAAGTCAAGACCATCCCCGTACAGGCCTCAAGGGAATGCTCAGTGTGAAAGAATGAATCGCACCCTTCTTGACCTTCTGGGGACCTGGAGAGAAGAAGGAGGAAGAGGTGGAGATTACATGTCGCTCCCTTAGTGCATGCTTACAACTGCACACGCAATGACAGCACGGGATTTTCCTCCAGACTTCCTGATGTTCTGTAGAGAGCCGCACATCCTTTGATGTACTGTCGGGGTAGACTGGAAGAACCCTGGTGAAGCGCTCCACAGACCTACGCCAGAAGCTGAGAGATCGTATGAGGCAGGCCTTTCAATCTGCTGGGGCAGAATCAACAAAGAGGGCTGCGCAGAATAAACAGCGATATGAACCAGTCTGTGCGTGGGGCTGTTCTCCAACCTGGTGACAGAGCCTCTTTAAGAATCGGTTGCCTTCAGGGAAAAACCGGAGATCGCCAACAGGTGGGCAAATATCTTAGCAATCTGTGAAAATTTTTTAAGAAGCTGATTTCAACTTATTTTGGTAGGTAGAGGTGTCAACATTTACCAAAAAAAAAGTGAGTACGTAGGGGGTGGGGAATTGTTTTTTCGGGAGTCAAAGGTCAATAACAGGGGTCCCAATGTTTGAAATTGATCCAATCATGTTGAAAGTATACCAAGTTACTAGTTTAATCATAGGATTCCAAAAGGTATAGTTGTACGATCTGCGGCCGAAAGTTTTTGGATTTATAGCTAAAACAGCCAAAAAAATCAAAAACCGGTCATTTTCAGTTGTACCGGGGTCAAATTTTTAAAATTAATCCGATTTGGATAAAAAATGGTGCCAATTATTGACGGAGCTCATAGGATTTAAAATAAGGAATAGTTTTAACTGTTTAAATGCTTAGTTCCCAATGTATGTCAACATCCAGTGCATTCAATGGGGCGTGACCTTGTTTTCCCCCTACTACGTAAGTAAGCATTCAAGACACTCAAAACATTCCTTATTTTTATCCTATGAGCTCTCATCTAAAATTGGCACCATTTTTTGTCCAAATCGTAGTAATTTTTAATTTGACCCCCGTACCACTGAAACATATCCTTTTTATTGATTTTACTGTTTTTTAAAACCTATACTCAAAACTTTGGCGCATTATTATTAAATCATCTTTATTCAGTCAATATATATACATATAAAAAAAGAAAGTGTAAACATCTAAACCAAGACAACTGGGGCGCTATACTGACCACCAGGCATGGTAGTAATACAGTACAAGTAAACAATTTAGAATAAAAATATCACGTAAAATTAATACTTTTAAAAAGCCAAACACCGGGAACCAATCACGCAGGCATGTTGCCAAAAAGGCCTAAATAGGGGTAGTAACGTTCCATTCACGCTCGTGTCTTGCTTGGAAAATTGAAAAAGAAAAGCCAGGGCTTTTTGGGAGATTCTGTTTTGTGAGAGCTGTATTTAACGTTGGACTTTAAGGTACGGAGGAGACCGCTTGACGCGTCTTATTAGTTTGTAATACGACCCCTTGATCCTATTTCAAGCGACCAGGGTACACTTATAACCAGCGTCAAGATATCTCCAACTAGGGCAGCATATCTGTCGGTCATTTAATTTGTTAGCTTTAATCAAATTTGTCTCAAATGTACTGTAAGCTCACATAAAATAACTTTTTTTGAGCGGGGAAAGTAAGAACATATCTTGCTTGTGAGTAGTCGGAATGATATCAGAGGACTGTCCCCCCCTCCAATTAGTACCCTTTCTAATCAGCAGTGATCACGACACCTTTGTCTTTAAAATTTTGCTATCTTCAAAAGCAGAGATCAAAATGCGGATGATGTTTTATTATGCTGCCAAAGTTATCGGTCGCATCTGGTTACAGTTTTGAGAAAATGTGCAAGAGTTACCCTTTTATGGAACAGAGGGGGGCCATGTTGCTACTTAAACGTTTTCCCCCATTTATAAGATTAGCAAATGTGGGAGAGCTTGTCGCTTGCAGCGGTAATTGCAAACTTACGAACACCCTCAGGAAGCCCGTACATAATAGGGAGTTTCCATGTTAGATTATTCTCAGTTTCAGAAGTAATTTTTTGCTGTGTCACCCTGTGAGATGAGTGGCTCTACTACCGACTTCCATAGTCACAAGAATCTTTCTTTAGGGTTTCTTTTATCTTGGTTTGGTATTTTTCCAGACAGTTGGTTGGTCGATCTAAAGATTTGCATGGACATGATCCGCAAGCACAATTGTGGAAGCCTTTTCCTACTCCAAGCTGATTCTCTTTGGAGTTTTAACTCCAGTGCCTTGTTGGTAGTTTAGTGTCGCCCAACACCGGTTCTACTATACGCTAAAACATGAAAGCATGATAAATCTCCGAAACTTGTGGAATATCGAGACCATTTTTCATATGGCCAAGTGCTATATTAGCACCACGTTTAGGAATACCCAAACCATTTCTTAATAATTGATCACATTTCCTATCTAGAAGATATAAATATGGGTCTTAGTAAGCTCTTGGACCGTATACAAAAACGCTGGATGGCAAACCGATCACCGTACATTGGCGAGTTTAAACTCATTACGGACAGGAGATTGATCAATTTAACAAACTTGATTCAAACTTAGAATAAATCATATCATAATATCACTTTTGGCTACCAATAGTACCGAGATCCCAAAAAAGTTTGGGGGTCCTCTTTTAACGGGCTATCCGAATACCCCCTATATTATATTCGACAACCCTCGGTACACCCACTACACAAAGAAAGTGAGCGGCATTTACCTGGTTCAATGTGAGACCCATACTTTGGAGTTTTGACCTGGAGCTCATTTATATTTTTCTGATGTTTTGAACTTTATTACTAGTTTCCAGGTTAAATCATCCGCATATGGGGTTTTTTATAATTTTATATTCCCATCTTGTTAAAGCCGTGCCACTGTACGTATATTTCTCGAGTATTCGAGGATGGGGTTAATCACATCAAGATAAATTGTGACAGTGGGTCACCTTGACATGTCCCCCTTTTAAAATCCGAATCTCTGAGATGTCCACCCTGGACCATCACGGATGAGGAGCCATTAAGACGGGAATAGAGTATTTCAACATACGGATGACATTAAGCCGGTAATTTAAAACGTTCCATAGAATGAGATCTCTGAATGACTGACACTGCCAAGCATCGGCTAAATAAAAAAAGTACATGTAAAGTCTTTTTTCTGGATTTTGAAATGATATGGCTCCTGAATGAGTTGCTTATTGCTCTATACAACCATTTATTCCTTTGAGGAATGCCTTTTGAATATTTGGAATTCTTAACCCCCGTTTTTTGTCAGATATTCCCTCCCCCGTCCTGTCCGCGAGGACATGTGGAATATTTGCTCACGCATGACGTCCAGTGATGAATCAGCCCTGAAGTTCTCTGGTTTATCAGTATCCCCCATTTTATAAATCAAACGACCTTGGACTCAAGACCATGATTTTGGAGGGTTGGGCTCACATAAGAGCATTTTAGTAACATACAAAACTAACCTTGTTTGGAACCCTTATGATTAAACTATTACTTGGTATAACTTTTCAACATGATTGGAGCAATTTCAAAATTTGACCCCTGTATTGACCTTTGACCTCCCGAAAAACAATTTCCCCTTCCCCCCCCCCTACGAACTCACTTTTTTTTGGTAAATGTTGACACCCATACTAGCAAAATCAGTGAAATCAGATTCTTTTATTAACTTTTTCACAGATGAACTTACTTTAGGGATACGAATGTGGTTGTTAAACAGTGGGTGAAGGAGTACCTGTCTCTGTGGTTCTGAACCCCAACAGAACAGGGTCCCCTACGAACTCTCTGCACCGGAATCACCTCCTTCCTTGTAACATTGCTGATGAGGCAATTCCAACTTATTTTCGCCCCAAGATCCCCTACTCCAAGACCCCCCGACCAGATCACAGTGGACCAGCCACTGTCCTCGGAAACAGCAGCGTATGACGATGATGCATGACTCTTCTCTATTACATACCTGTGCATCATAATAAAGAGAATGAAGTTGTGGATCTTGAGGTGCTACCAGGAAGAACCAGTAACGGTGTACATGTAACCTCCAACTTTTGGGTTATCAGATACACCTCCTGCGTCCCCAGACCCGAAGGTATAGCCGCCACAATAGAGGACTGTCGGAAGTCAAAGAAACCCTGATCAAGAATCTTCCCAGTGGCTACAGAAGAACCATCCTCAATCCGACGGTCTACCAGGCATCATAGACCTCCTGACAAGCTAAACCCTATGACATTCTAGGGGCACCAACTGTTGCTACTAAGCAAATTCGAGCAGGAGTGCAGAAAGTGGCCATGTCTGATCCTTCTTACAACAACTCAACTTGATGGCAATTATGATGCACCACGATAATGGCTGACTCGTGTACTGGTAGTGAATATTCCGTTGGATAGTTCCGCCTACTGGCTGTTTTACAATGAAATAGCGCGCATTTTAGTTTGACTTTGCATTGAATTGTTCAATGTTATGATGTGAAAATTTCTTTTAAAAGAGGGGAGAGTGTAAAACCAGCCACAAATAGTGGGTTATATTATCTACAAGCATTCAGAGAGCCCCTCATATTGTCAATGCACTGAAGTAATTTAACACCACTTAATATTCATGAGCCCAAACTTTGCTGTGCCTCACCCACTGCTGCCTGGCCTCATGATGCCGTATTCCACCGACCGGCCCGCAGGCCCAGCATCATCACTCACCAGTAATTTTACCTCTTGACTTTACAGCTTCTGGTAACATACAGTTGCCCATCACGGGAGAATGAATCCTCCTCTGCTGAAGTCCCTTGATTTCTGATGCACCGACGATTTGCTGTAGTCCCTTTATTTTTGTATGGACACAACAAGTTAAACTGTTAACTTCAACTTGGAACATTGTATAGTGTATCCAAATAATGAATATGAATTTGGATTCCCCCTCCCTGTCCCCACAACCAGGAGATAACTGTTGCATTCGTTGACCTGACCCGGGCTAGCTACAAAAAGAAAGTCGAGTCTAATTCCACGAATTAACACACTGTTGCAACGCAAAAGCCCGGCGTGCAGGTGGGTCTAACATGCCCTGGACTCTTGCCAATTAGCTGCGACTTCGAGTGGACAGTCGCCGAACGACTCTGAGCTTCGCTGGTTATATCACTCAAGCGACGGCATCGGCATTTGACTGTTGGATCCAGTTTGGAGCCTTGTCATTGCTGATACCGGTATAGCGCAGCGATGGCGGCGCACCGCGCGCTAATTTGCCTAAGTTGTATGAACTGAAACGTCATTAATATTTTTGTGTGATTGAAACCAGACGAGAATAATACTATGAAATCCAAAATTACCTTGGGTTCATTGTATCTAATTAAAATGTGTGATGATTCCTTTGAAATTTCATTATATCGAACCCACTGTCCTACATCCAGCGCGTGTTGTGCGGTTACAGGTTACATTAATATAGGAAGGAGTAATCTATGTTTTTTAGCACTGTTGATGGGTTACTGATTTTTAGGAAAAACTACATTGGCATTCTCTGGTTTGGCAATGTAAAACATAATAGGTTGTCCATTCCTATTGTTAACAACACATATGCCAATGAGTTAAAGGAAATGCTCACTAATGTAAAGCTGTATGGAATTGACACATCTTGAATTCTTTTTTTTTTTTGCAACCCGTTTGGCAACACCTTCAAAATTTGCGTACATAGAATGCATAATAGACTGGCTGACCACCGTATGGTCATGCATGTGTAGCATTCAAGCAAAGAGCTTCAAATTGAAAATTTTTTTAATGTGATTATTTTAGTTGCTCTTGCAGTAAATTTGATGGTTGCAGAACCAATACGGCCCCATGGTGATAATCAAAAATGGTAGAAGTTATTACATTCCATCCTTTTAACTTCCTTGATAAATGCAGAAAAATTGCTTCTCACATTATGATACCTTATTTACAACAACACATTGGCCCCAAGTGACAATAAAACCTGCATGGAAGTGCATTTTGAACACTCCATTATCAATGTTATTTGCATTTTGTCACTTGGTCTACTATATTGTAAGTTTTATTCTGCCCATTGGACAACAGAAGAACCCTGCATAATACCTGGAAGTGATCCTTACTGACATACAGGCTTGCTTTTGCAACAAAGTGCTAATCAATTGGGTGGGTTAAAAACAAATCTCCCCATGGCCATATATGAATTCTCTTTATAGTCAGTTTTTTAAAGGTGGGCATTTTTTGGATAACAATTGCATAGAATTTGGCACTATAGCATAATAGGATAGATATATTAGGCCTTGGGCCAGCGAGCCAAAAATGGGTGATTCACTAACTAAGAAGGGTACAAATTCTAGCAATGTTTTTTGAAAAGCTACATGTCTCTAGTGTATAAAATGCCATGCTAGGTATTCTAAGGAGTAGCTTAGTCTCAGAATTCAGTGGTTTTTTGAAGAGTGTGAAAATTCTCTATTGTAAATTTGATATACACAATAGGATAACAATAGACATCGTTTGGTCAATGAATGAATTATACACTTGGATCGGTTAAAAACTATCAGTTTTTATTATTTTTATGGAATTGCTTATGGAAAAGCTTAAATATACTTGGATTGCTATTGATTGAAAGGGTCCAGTTGTAAAACTTTTTTATACATATAACCGTGTGGGGAAAATATTTTTTGTATCTTAAAAGAAAATTGTTCATCGAGACAGCCTTCCAGAAGAAGCGAGTTGGGAGCAGTCTTTCAGTGACCGAACTGACTGCGTACGATACCAGTCTGAACCGAGGCCTCTACCTCAAGCTACTCCAAAATCTTCCTGATGTCAAGCTGGTCAAGTTCATTATGCGTGCTCAGCCAAGACAGATCTGTCGTCTGGAGACATCAAAGGTGCACGCAGTAAGAGTAGTAAGCGCAAAATTCGGAATTGTTGTCCCACACGGTTCTGTCCTGGCACCCAGTCTCTTCAACATACGTCTCAGATATGCCAAAGGAGATTGTTCGCCCACTCCTACGCAGACGACACTGCACTTGGAATAGCTGCTGACGCCTTTGAGTCCTTAGAAACAATGTTGCAGAAAGACCTTAATCACTGTAAGCCAATTCTTCCACCGATGGCACTTGAAACTCACCAAACCCAAGACCGTCAGCGCTGTTTTCCACCTGGCAAATCAATGCGCATAAAGAGAACTAAACATCACTTAGATGGAGAAAAACTGTCACCTGACCCAACACCGAAGTACCTTGGCGTCACAATGGACCGCACCTTACTTTCAATCACCACACCAAGGCATTCGCTGCAAGACGCAGTCTCGTGTCAACCTCCGCAGAAGTCTTCGCCGTAACTGGATGGGTTCACCCTTTGACACCTTACATACATCACTGTTGCCTTGGCATACTCCACTGCTGAATATGCTGCACCAGTATAGAGTCCACAGCGTACATTCACACATATTGATGTCGTTTCTGAAATGATTCAATGAGACTTGTTAGTGGTTGCATTTTGGCAGACGGCCTGTTAGAATACCTCCCCTTCTGTCTGGCATAGCTTTCCTGCAAATCGTAGGAGGAACCTTCAGACGATCAAGCTCGCCAAAAATGTGATGAACCTGGTAGTCTAATCCCACGACCAACACCCTTTGAGGATCAGAGAATTCCAAGGAATCACTTTGCTACCCATCCATGACACTGCATTCACACTATCCCTATCGATCATCTTGATAAGACAGATGGGTTTTTGAGCATGGTCATCCTCTACTTGAACCTAAAGCCGTTTGTGGACAGCCCTCTAGCACCCCAAGGCTGTGACCTTGATAGAAAGCATGGGTCAACCTAACAGTCTCGAACTGGCGTTGGTCGACACAGAACTTCCTTCACAAGATCGGAGTAGGACCATCACCAAACTGCGATTGTGGAAAGCCCCAAACCATAGCCACATCATAGATGACGTGAGGTTTTACAGTCCCCAAGAGGAATTCCAGTCCTGATCAACCTGGATGATGAACACTATCAGCTGGTTAAAGACGGATCTTTCCATCTGTGATTTTTTGGACTTCACGAACGACGGAATTGGTTTTAATACAGGTTTTATTTATGGAGACTCAAAATACCCACTTTTACAAGACATTTCTTCTTTTTTTCCCCACTGAGTGCTTTCGCCCCCCCCTGTGTGCTAATTTTAAATCACATTGTAATTGAAACTAAGTAAAGAAACTATCAAGCAAGCCAATTTACCGCACAAAGCATATTTTGTCACCACTTACCCAAATGCCTCAAGCTCCACTCAAAATATATGCATATACATTCATTTGTGTCTTTAATTTAAAACGAGTGCATTCCCCTTGGGTGACCTTTGACTTATGTGTGTGACTTTAACTCAGATTTGTTCATGTGCTCAGGTCAGTGGGTCCTTTGACCAACTTTGGTGGTCATAGGGTAATTTCTATCAATTGACCTCTAGATGACCTTTGACCTTTGGAATCACTCGAACACACTGCGACAAACGTCAATCGTCCTCCCACAACCTTTCATCTAACATCGACCCTAGATCAAGCATAACTTC
>JAMKCH010026280.1:0-33593 GCA_023653785.1 Ophioderma brevispina
GTCAGACATAACAGAATATCAGGTTACAGTTTTTTAAAAAGAAATATGCATGTATTCAGGCTTATATAGGTGATTTTTAAGATAGGCAAATATGGTATTTTCTGTCTAGAAACACTGTTCATTGGTATAGACTGAAATTATTACTGTCATGAAGAATAAACCATCAAAATAGATTATAGACACAAATATGGAAAGGCTTTGGCCAACATTCATCTTCCCGCCATAGGGGTTTTCTATGACAACACTCTTAAAAAACTATACCAAATATAGTATTACTTTGGCCTTTTACTTATTTACTTGGATCAAGTTTATTGTTTTCCATATCACCAATCAATGCAATGTCAGTTCAACCGACGAAGGGAAGAGCTGGGAAATACACGCGCGATTGGTTCCTTGGCCTTTCTTTAACAGGGAAGGAGGGGGATTTCCCACCTTTCCCGGCATATAACATGGCAACATTGTTGATCCGTCAGCAAACCACAAAGAGGAATTGGCCAAAATATTTGATTTGGTGGGAATATTATATTTTGGTGTTATGTTTCGGGGACTTGACCGTTTCGTATGATCCTGTAATTCTAATTTTGGATGGATGTGGAAAGGAAAAATGACTGTTGTAATCTTGAAAACTGAGAAAATCAGAGCGTCTGTTTCCTATTTAGCATTATTGCGAGGGTTTACATCCGACTTTGCATCTCAAATCTGTATCATTGATTTGTTTGAAAAATTACAAACTTTACATTTGGGGGGGTATCAACCATCACCGACTTTAACATACTAGTTTAGACATGTATCATTGATTATCTGCTATTCAACAATTTAAAAGATGGTAACAACGCGAAATCCAACAAAATATTATTTTACACTTTTTTATAGCGGTAATTCGAAGTCAGTAGAGTTGCTGAAAAGAAAAAGAAGCAGGTATGTGTGACCCGCGTTTGACTGATGGCACCATGGTGGTTATATTTAATACAGCGATGAGTAGATGATAGTGAAATCTTCAGTTGTTATGAGCAACCCGAAGAGTAGAAATTCATTCTTTACTTTATATAAAAAACAAAAGCATATCTTTAGCCTCTTTTTAGCCTCGAGAGAAAAGCTGATTGATCATACCCAAAAACAGGAGGTAGGGTTTAGGGGTATTTTTTCTTGTTAATCCAGGGACACTTTCCTACTAATTAAGGCAGGGTCCGTTCCGTATTTGTTTTTCAAAGTGCAATTTAAATGCAGGTTGAGCGGAAGTTAGGGATATGCAAGGGCCTAGCCGGGGGTTGTGCCGGGGGTGCGATGTACCCACCCAAATCTCCAAAATTCCAAAAAGGTCCACAAAATTGATGTGTGCAAGCGAAGCGAGCTAGGAAAAATAGGGGTTTTAGGCTTTTTTGGTCAAAAAAGGGCAAAATTTGAGCAACAAGGTCCGCTTTTGCTAAATTTACACCCCCTCTATTGTGAAAAAGTCCACATTTTAGGAAAAAGGTCCACTTTTGGAAAAATCCGCACCACCCCCCCGAAAAAATCCTGGCTACGGGCCTGGGGATATGTATGGTTATGGTTGTGTGTGTTTTGCATTTCTCCCACCTGCCAAAGCATTAGGACGTGAACGAAGTAAAGAGATTAGGGTGGACGAAAATATTTTTCTTGTCTTTTTTTCCAGGCGAACTATTTTGCCAGCAAGTGTAACACATTCACACCTGATAGCATACGATCTAAACAAAGATCTTCTGCCGCTCATCCATGCACATTGCTGTCACAAATTGCAAGGGAGTACATTGACATTCAACCTGGACAACTTGGAGCGAGCTATTGAAGATCATTATATCAGAGGTCGGCCCCTGATTGAAAAAAAGGTGGAAGAGGTGGTATTTCTAGAAGGAGCTCTGAGCAAAAGAGTATTTCAAGCAATAAGAGATAAGATACCCCAGGTAATATTTCATTTCACTGATTTAGAAAAAAATGCACAGAATGCCAACTTGTGGTTATCCTTGCTTTAGTTTTATCCAAAAACGTAATGTACTTATCTGATAGGAAATGCTTTGCTTTACAATAAGATTCCCCTTAAAGAAACATGTAAAGATATTGCATACTGTTTACAAGTTCGAAAGTATGACTCACGACGGCTGTGTCTTTCTTTCCTTCCTTCTTAGACCTTAACCACTTGAAAAACATATTTCTCCAAAATTCGCATGATTTGCATCTTCTATAGGGTGTAATATCTTCTATAAGGTTATATGCGATATCTTCTCATGATACCTTATAATATTCCATGCAGGAGTCATTGTCTGTGGCCATAAAACAGGATATTTTGTCGGAACTCAAATCTATCACTGAACTTTGTGACTGTCTAGCTGTAACAGAGATCGGCATTGGATTTCTGGCCTCAACAGGAGGCGATCCAGATATGTACATCATAGATTATCTAGAGAAAGATTTGAATCTGCCAGCTGAACAACGACAACAGCTCAGTACAAAGGTATTTGGTTAACAGCCTAGTATTTCAGGAAGTCGGTTTTAGTAATTTGTATCTGTGACGTTTATATCAATAGGCGTATTTTTCTGCCTTAATTTATTTTAGTCTTATATGAAACGGTGCTGGGTATTTTACAATCTTACTATATACATGTGTTTATCCTGTTTTCTGTATCATAAAGGACTTACCCATCAGATATAAGTTATTGACACAAATTGGAACAAATTGAAGCAAAATGATGATCATTTGGATACCAAATTTAAAAGCTAACCAGTATCTTGGTGGGCTCCCCGCTGACATATTTTCCATTTTAAAATGACTAGTTTGCTTTAAGTGTATAACATTTTAGAAGCGCTAAACAAGACAACTCTATGATCACCATCATTACCAATGTTTTACATACATACATACATACATACATACATACATACATACATACGTACGTACGTACGTACGTACGTACGTACATACATACATGCATTTAACTACATTACAAAGTAAAGTGAAAATGTAAGTCAAACATATAATAATATAATGTACGTACCTATACATTACAACAAGAAATGAAGCAATGGCCTAATTCATGGCGCAAAAATGACCAAAAGGGCCATTGTAATAAAACACCGAACAAGAGCAAGGACGGCAAGGACAAACAACTATGGGTGTTACAACGAGAGGGTAACCACGAAAAAAGAATAAGGACGACAATTAGCACAAAAAAAACTGAAAATGAGGAAAAAAGACCAGAGACCAGAGAGCAGATTTTGTACCGACGATTAGCCAGGTTTCGCGATTACCTCCCTCTTGGAAATGCGAACTTGTTCTGGCTCAGCCTCAGTAACTTATCAGAGCTTGTATTTAAATGAAATAAAAGGAAATGGCGTTTCAAAGGTGCAACGAGAGATTTCAAGGCGTCCCTGTTTTCTGTCATATGTAGTGATTTCATATAGATTAGACACTCGAAAGATTTCTTACCTTTTATTTGATACGGAAATGTATTAAAAGTGAAAACAAAAGTTTTTATGCTCACACGGTATTATTTTTATTTTTCTGTAGGCGCATCATTGTCGGCTTCGACACACTTTGTCACTATGGCAACTACTTGCTGTAGAACGGGCCAAAAGACGACTTGCCTCGAAAAAACAGGTATATATAGCAATACATCACAAAATAATGTTACATTCATTAAAAAAAATTATCTCTTTTTTTTTTAGAGAGAGAGAGGCGGTAATGTAATGATTCCATTTTGGGTTTACACAGGATCCTTTTGAAGGTCTAGGCAAACATTTGAAGGAGAAAATTCCAACGAATGACAGAGATAGGCTTCGGAGAGCATTGCGACACGTAGATGTTGACGATTTCGTAGCGGAACTCTACGAGTTCATTGAGCTACAATTAAGAACGATGGTAGCGATAGGCAAAGGTTCGAAGGAAAAGCCACAGTAAGTCAGATTACGTCATTGTAAGGACTTCCTTCTTTCTAAAATATAATGGAATTTTGTAGCATGGTTTGATTAGCGGTGGACAATTGGTATATAAAATTTAAGTTCAGAACATTTTTCTTTCATGAAATATTTCAAGGAGGATTCTGTGTCTAAGCAAACTTAAGAAAAAGCAACTACATCCAAATAACCGGGCATTAGTTACTTATGATAACAAAGATTTGTATTATTTGACACACTTTGCCGGGCACTTAGCAACTACCGGGCTTTAGCTACTATTGACTAGAAAATCATTATTTAAATTAATAGTTTATGCTTCTAGCACAGTTTGTGGCTGTTATATGTATTTTGTGTGAGTTTTTTTTTGTATATTTGGCGGCCATTTTTGATGCCATCTTGGGTTTTAAAATTGAAGAAAAATAACGGGAAATTAAAATCAAATAATGGGAAAGTACCTACTAATGAATGGAAATCAATGTTCAATGAATATTCTCCGGATTTGACACATTTTTGGATGTTATACACCATTTTTCTATTATTTTGGCAGCCATTTCTTGGATTTCATAAAAAGGAAATCCACTAATGGAAAATTGCTAACTAATGATTGGAAAGCAAATTCCAATTAAATTTTTTTCCAATTTGACACAACTTTTGGATGTTATACACCATTTTCTATGATTTTACCTATTTTGGACGCTATCTTGGACTTTTTTAAATTGGGAAAAAAATCCAATAAGGGTAAATGACTCACGAATTATTAGAAACCAAATATATGCCGAATTTGACACATATTTAGATGTTTTACACAATATTCTACAATTTTGCCCATTTTGACAGCCATTTTGGACGCCATCTTGAATTTTGCCAGGGTGGCATGATTTTTTTTAACATTTCAAATATGTAATAGGACCATAAAGCACACACTGTATCCAGGCCAACCGTTCAGATTATATAAAAATCTCAACAAAGTGGAGTAAAAAGTAGTCTACAAATTAAAAGCAAGAACTTCATACATTTGGCAAGGGATATTTACTTTGAGAAGTCTCTGTCTTACTTTCCACGTCCTTTTCAGATATTTCACATGTATCAAAAAATTCATGGACAAAATCAATGAATCAAATCTGGAGAGAATGAATAAATTCATTGCGTGCAATCACCCCTAAAACAAGTATAGTTTGGTATTGGTCTCACTTGAAATGAATATATCCAAGACAAAAGGAAAGCATAATTCGCATATAGGAAATAAAACTCTTCAACTCTTATCACCAAGTGAACGACATTTTAAAATAAAATGTAAAGCATATTCAACTTTATCATTACACAACAAAATCCGGAGCTGTTATCTTCCCATGCACGTTCTACTGTTAAGTTGCAAAGAGTTTGACAGTGCTCTGATTTTGAACTGGCACTCTAGAAGTCCATTTTATCTAAAAGATATGTCTCAAGGCGTGACTGGTATTTAACACTTGCGTTATCATGAAAAAATAGTTTTTTTACATGCTGTATTAAACCAATCAATGTTGTACTCTAGACGATTGATTTCGGTGAATATTTTAAACCACGAGGAGTTAAGAGTAAGGGGATGAAAACACCTGATCAGGGTCACAATCAGAAAGCTTCTCTTCGACAGACTCAAGCCAATTCTTTTTTTAAACGCCTATAAAATTTGCAAATTGCATTGAACAAGAGTTTGGGTCACCTATGTGCATCCATATGCACATCAGCCGATCGAAATACTTTACCTTATTATGCTTATGAGTGTTTTCAATGCTATTCCAACCTAAATCGCCAAATTAGGAAACTGACGGCACATTCATGGGTGCCTTCAGAATTAACATTGCCATCTGCAAATGTATGTTTCGAGCCTCTTATAGTCACTTGCACCAAAGGTATAAATAGTATTCATACAACGGTATACCTGGTAGTAATTAAAATAATACTGGAATGTATTTTTCAAGATCAGTGAGCCGCGTAGTTTGGAAGTGTTCTGACCACATCTAATTAGGAGGAGAGATTAGTAGCGCAAAATCAGGTTTGGGTTGACTCGGGGAAAACGTTGGAAATCTGCGGCCAGCCACAAAGGTAATACTATGACTGTCTATGTTGACTGAAGTTAAGCAATTCATTGCATGTTTTTTCCTGCTTACAGGCTAATGAAGGAATTGCAAGAACATTTGAGACAAAAGAAACAAGTCATGATTGGAATTGGAAAGCTGATGGGATGCGTTCATCTTCCAATTGAAAATGCTGTTGATGTGTGGAGTTGTGCTGTACAGAGCAAACGACACAAAGAGACGAAAGTGTGATTCAAAGATTTCAAAGTGTGATTTCAACTTATAATAATAATGATTCCAGTACATTTGGGCGAGTCAAAAAGAATCTTTTAGAAATCTATATTATCATTCAACACGTGTCCCTGCTTTGCATTTGAATATCGCGCCAAAGAAATCAACATGTTATTCTATTTTGAAGCCCTCGCGTTGCATAGTAATGAGTAAATTGTACAGTCGGTGTGTAATTTGTATGGGCTGAAAATGGATACCTTCACAGAATTAACTGTAGCCTTTGAATGTCTTGTCTTAAAAAATTTAAAATTCTTGTGAAAGCTGATTAATATTCCATAATTAATTTCGTAAAATCCATTAAGGTTTACAAAAAATACTTCATTTGGTTGTACTTTTTGACTCGCCATGTATTGATGGATATTCCCTTATAATTACATACTTTCTGTAAATAAATAAATCCATAGTGTAAATCACAGTTTAATTCATTGATGAAGGGAGTGCCCACTACAATAAAAAAAACTATTTCCAGTGAAAAGCAGGTGAATTGCTCTATTCAAATCAAGCTCAGGTGCGTTAAAGCCTTTATTGGTTTACACTTAACTGTTCAATAGGTAATGCATACTGTAATTTTGACAGTGTGACAGGTATGCATTTGAACCAGATGTACTTTGATATATACGCTTTTCCTTTCAAGAAGGATGCATTATAAGGTTTTGGAACATTCTAATTTTCCACAATTCCTGTGGGTGTATTCTTGTGCATTGCAGCACGGTGTTGTACATAAGTGATTTTTATAAATATTCGTTCTGATGCAATCCGCTTGAAATGCGATGAACAATTTGGACCAAATAACTCTTGTCCTTTTGCTACTCACCCATCCCACTGAGGACTCTTCATTGGTTGCCTATCAGATGCAAATCCTTTCTTTATGTGTATAAGTCTTCTCACGTACAGGTTCATGATACCTTACTGATAGCCTAAATTTGTGTAATGTGTTAGATAGTAATTCTGATGGTACAAGACGAAGGCTGCGTCCTTCGCCCCTCTTCTTCTGACGTTACACGGCTTGTTATTCCTCGTACGAAGCGTAGATTTCCGGATCATTTAACGTAATTGGTCCTAGGCTGTGGAACGAGCTTCCTGTTAATATTAGAGAAGCACCTTGCTCCAGTGCCTTTAAACGACTGCTGAAAATATACTTATTTCCTGATATTTAAAATATCTGGATTTGTTGGTTTTCCTTATTATGCTGTATGTCACGTTGTATAATTAATTTCGTATGTATTTATTGTAAGGCGTTGTCTACTTTGTGGAGCGCCATATAAATGCATTTTTTGGTATTATTTAGCGGTACGGAATTTCGTGTAGTATACAGAAGGTCAACGGATCGAACTCATTTTTGTTAACCCTGAGAACCAAAGGGCATGTATTTTATAAGTTATAATGTATTTTACTTTATATTTGAACTGATCCATTTTGCTCATTTAGATTAATGCAAGTAATTGATTTATACTATTGTTGTTGTAAAGTTCGGCAGAAGGATGATCAACCATGACAGTGAGAGAATAGTATAGGAGATATTGTACGAGGAATGTCCTTTATCAAACTATTTCCATTATTCTGCATGTTTACAATGTTTACGCATGACTTAAAGGTGCCACGAGAGATTTTGGGCCACCCATACATTGCTTCATATGTAGTTATTTCACATAGACAAGACCCCAGATAGATTCCTTTCCTTGTCTTTGGCTACAGAAATGCCTTGAAAGCGATTTTCCATTGCTAAATTTCAATATAAAACATAGGCTGAATTTTGTATTTGCTCCTATATGAAATTAGAAATTTCACAATTTTTGTACTTAAGAAATATTTCTCAGCTCAATCATTTCACATGGTGACTTATTGATAGAGAGCTTTACATTAGTGCAAAAATCAGAATTTTCACATTTTTAGGAACACCTGATATGTGAAATCTCGCGTTGCACCTTTAACATACTATGTCTTCATATTAAAATAACAATGAAATATTCCGTCGTTACGGTCCTTTCATTCTATCAACCACCAGTGTATCAAACACGCTAATGTCTCCAAATAATGATAATCCAGGACATTTGCTTTAACGTTTTCTCTAAATAGATTGGTGAATATGGCGCATTTTAGTACGCCAAGACTGTTTTGTAATGCCTTATACGAAAGAGTCAAAATATTTGAAATTTGCAGAGATAGTTTAAAAGTGAAGTATAAGTTCTTAGAACCCTCATAAGTTACTTTCTTCAACTGAAGAATTGACAGAAAAGGAAGCAAACTGCAGTGTTCAAAGATATAACTCTCCATTCAATTACGAGTTGTAGTAAGTGTCCGAACGGACAGTAATTACTAATATATCCGATTTTGTCCTTATTAGGTTGCTCTTGGCCCTATCATTTGTAAAATATGTTGGGGTACCTGTACTTGTTACAGACATGCAAAAATCTGATTTTTGATGATTTTTTCGATTTTGCAAATCACTGATAGTCCCTTTAAACATATATCTGAATTTTGAACAGGCTTAGAGAAAGTGTATTTCTGTATATATATATTTGCTGCAAGGTGTTGTAAATAGTATATTTTAACCCTAACTCCAGAGAGGAAGGAAAGGGGTAAAAGGATAGAAACTAAAGAAACCTGGACGTCCCTGGCGGGATTCGAACCCGGGGCCTCCGGCCCACCATTCCATATGACCAGGCATGGCAAGCCACGAGGGAGTCGCTGGCCTGGCCAGCGATTTCGTGCCCATATGAGTGGCGGTGCGATGACGTCATCGCATCTTTTTGGACTTAGTGCATTTTCCCCACTCAGCTCATTGAGTTATATTGGTGTTTGAGGGTGTAAGGGTTAATCAATATTTGTTCCGATTTTCGCGACAACTTATCCTCCGTGGCTTAGTGGTACAAATGTCTGTCAAGTACGTTGAAGATTGCCGGTTCGAACCCGGCCGCGAGCAGGCGCTGCATTATATGGGAAAATATAAAAACAAATTTTAAACCCACAGAAATTTGTAGTTTCTAAATCATAGTGTATTTAAGTTTATAATCAGTATGTTCAAGTTGGATAATAGAAGCAAGCAATTTTTAAGGTGAGATTTTAAGATGAAAATTTAAACATGAAGGTGAAAAAGGTGTAGGAGGACATACTGCGCGAGGAATGCCTTTATTAAACTGTTATATATCTCGTAACTTCCATTATGTTTGCATATTTACAATGTTTGTTTATGTACTTAACGTTGAATTTACTGTCTTCACGTTAAAATAACACATACTCCGTAGTTGAAGTAGTCTTATTCTATTTACTGTCGGTAATATAAACGGACATAATGATTATTATGTTTGTATAGATAAGGATTGGTGACACATTGATGATACCTGAAACATAATGGCAGACTTTTAACGGCTGCACTGGCTATTTATATCAACGAAGTCCGAACTTATTATCTCATTGACAATTCATAATTTACGGCCTATTATTTCTTTACTCCCTTTTGGGGGATGAGATTAAATATTTTTTCTTCGTTTCTTCCCTTTTCTATTTCGCATTTAAATTTCCTTTTTTCTGTTATCTAAGCTATCCAAGCAGTCACATTATTTCGGTTTCATTTTGCTGGGTGTGATATCAGTCATGTTTTTTTAGCACGGAGGTAAATTGCGAATATCAAGTGTACATATTTCATAAGTTTAATCGCTGAGGATATCTATATGTTGGTCTTTTTAAAACTTCTTCTGGATGGTCACCACTACCAATCTACCATTGCCTTTTTTAGAAGCATATTTGGGAAAATCATGATGGACGTTTGTAGATACAAATGTAGTTGTATATAGCGGTGAACGTAATTATAAATGAAGTATAAAATGATACAATGCCGGTGTAAAGGAGATATAGTCCGGGTTCCATAGACAACGAAATAAAGAGTTGCACGAAGAGTCGACTGAATCGAGTACCCCATTCACCGTTGCAGGTGGACTATGATTCCGGTGGAATATATCTCCTGCCACACATGATACAATAACGTTTATTTGATTGGGAGAATGTAGCCGCATTGAAACCGGAATGAAATCGAAAAAGTTTACAATAATCAGAATACAATGATTACATGTGGTGTATGTTTATAAAGTTAAGATATGACAACACATTTCAAGCGGTAGTACATATTACCTGTTTTGTTTATTTGTCCAGCTGTCAACATTTTGCAAATGCTCTCTTGTTGGATTTGTATTTTTTAATTAAAAAAAATGTAGGAATTACATGGACAGAAGGCTGTCTGAGGTTAAAGGTTAGTATCTTTTCTTCTTTCTTAGGGTAAAGTATAATTGTATTGGAGTCAGCGTAAGCAAATGTTCAAAAAGTTATGTAGAGATTATTTGACGTGGGTTTTGAAAGATATTTTCTTACAAAGGTAGATTTGAATAAAATAGTAGATTTCAAATTAAGTGAGAATTCTTGCATATTTCACGAGGTGGGTATTGACGTGATGGTTTAATCCACGACCATGTTGAGACTAGGCCTTTGTTGCCATATCACAACAATATTGTGATCACGGTACAAAGTTACTGCACAGAATCCGCTTACTGGATATTGATGAATTCAGTTCTTACATTATGGTCTTTTAATGAAAAAGACTAATGTCTTTGATGGAACTCATAATCCGCTTGTGCCAAACTATTCAAAAAGTTTGAAGATCAAATAAAAACATAGTTGATGATGTTTTCATCATCATACTTCAATTGAAAAACCTGGTTGAATCTTTGAAGTAGGACTTGAATTAAATACAATCTTTCTCTCAGTCATAGGTTTATTTCTGTATATAATTGAAATGAGTACCATAAACTTTTATACCTGTGGTCATTAAAATAAATCATCTTACCTCTCAAGGTGAATGGATCGACCTAAAACATTTAATGAGGACTCACTCATTTTGAAATCTACCATAGTCCTAAAACATATTTCATTTATTACTAAGTGGATGGTTAATGTAATGTAATGCATGGCTCAATGTAAATATTTTAAATCTGACAAAAAGCCAGAAAGCAAAGGTAAACGCTTAACAACAACCAAATTTGTTGTGGTGTCACTTTTTCAATAGGGGCCAATTTAAGTTTACACATGGGTCAAATTTTTAAAATGCTCCAATCATGTTGAAATGTATGCCATATTGTCCGTCTAGTAATAAGGATTCCAAAAATGTATAGTTTGTATCATCTATGACCATTGGTTTGGGAGTTATAGGGTAAAAATGGCTAAAATGGTAAAAAAGGTCGGAAAGAGTTCCATATGTACCCCCCTTTAAGCTTGTACGGGAAACAATTATTCTTATTTATGGTCCTACACTAACAAACACCCTAACCCTAAGGCCAAAAATTAAAAAGAATTTGTTTCATTTAGAACTTCCAAGGGGGTACATATGGAACTCTTGCCAAAAGGTCAATTTCTATTTGTACAGGGCTCAAAATCGGAAGTTGCTCCAATGTTGGTAAAAATGAAAGAAGTTGTTCTTCTGGCTTAATGTGTCAAAATAAGGAATAGTTTGTACCATCTGCAATGCATAGTTACCATGTTATGGGACAAAATAGGTCATAGGGCAACATTATCCAATTGGTGTTGACATTCTTTGACCCTTATCTCTGTAACTAAGCATTTAACAAAATAAAAACTATACTTTTTAGGAGTCCTCTTACCTCGGGCAATAATTTACAAGTATTTAAAATATAATCAGATTAACTTTTAATGTTGACCCCTGTGTAACAAATTGAGATTGACCTTTTTTTACCATTTTTGTCATTTTAACCCTATAACTCCAAAACCAATGGTCGTAGGTGGTACAAACTATATATTTTTGGAATCCTTGTGATTAGATGGATAATATGGCATACATTTCAACATGATTGGGGCATTTTAAAAATTTGACCCCTGTGTAAACTTAAATTGGCCCCTTTTGAAAAAGTGATACCACAATTTGAGAGTACTACCTACCTAGCATTGATGTTGAGGGTCCATACTAACTACCAAAGATGATAAACCTTTTCTGTAGTGGGGGTAAACGAACTCCTTAAATAAGGCCCCTTTGATATTCAGCTCCTGCTCTACTTGCAGTTGTTTTGACCATCAGCTTTTGTATTTGGCATGTTTGTTGCTTAATTGCAATTAGGAAAATAAAAACCCAATCCGCTTTTTGGTATTGGGGACACCTACTTGAAACAAACGTGTTCGTAGCCTTATTTACAGAATTCTGACAAAAGATAAATGATAATTTTAGGGTTGGTACCTACTCTAGATCTGACCAATCATGATTTACTGGTACACGTCGTACATCACTTCTTTTGGCTACAAATTCGTTATATCGTTAAATAAAAAAATCAAAGTGCGATTTCTTTACCTAACACCCGTTTATGTGTTTGTGACAGACTCCTGAATATTATATTATTTTTTTGTATATTAAATCATGTTATATTTAATCATATAAATTATGAGTGAAGAACTGGAAACATTAATATGAAACTTGCAATGTGTTGTGCAATAAGCATGACTTATCTGATTGGCCTAGTTCTAATCGGACTAGTGTGTGAGAACTTCCTGAATAAGAACATGTCAGAAGATGTTCGCAGTCAGAGGACAATGGGAGCACAGTGTCTTGTCTTCTCTATTTTAAGAACTGTATAGAGGTTCTTTGTTTACATATTGGAAGCAAGATTGCACACCTGTTGATGAACAATAGACTTTCGAGCACAGGATGTGGACTTATTTTAAACGTGTTTCAGCGAACTGAAAAGATTGCGAAATGTTTGTCTTGTCTCCGCATGTTTTGTTGCATCATGGGAAACTTGCTAAGGACATTTTCTGTTGCAAGTCATTTTTCTTGGCCAGTGACAAGAGATTTCATCGAATGTAGACCTCTCAAACAGAAGGTGGAGAACTTTGCATAACATTTGATTTTATAAAATGTTATTATATTTTATATAATTCTGGAAAGTCACTAGAATTGTCAGAGCTGCACAAAATATGGTGCCTTTGGAAAAAACAAAGGTTAACATTAGAATACCAGCAGGATCTTGTTTTCGCCAGTGCTGCCTCTACAAAGAGTTCACCTCTAACGCACTGAGTACCTGTATGGATATGGACATTGTAATACTAAGCCGCAGTTGTACTTCCAGTAGTTCTCCAAGTCTACAACTTTACAAATTAATCCGCCGGTCTAGCGGAAAAGGACTTTTGCGATTTCGCGAAACTCCTGAACTGTACTAGCAAGAATTGTCGCCAAGATGTGGACCTGATTCTACAGAGACTGGTGCGCACCCAACAAGAACTTTGAACTTTGAAATTAAGGAGTTTGACGTGTGATTTGTTTACGCGCAAGCTGCTTTACACCTTCAGCATTCTGTTTAGAGCCCAGTCATGGACAAATGGAAGAATTTTAGTTTTGAGGTGCGAAGGTATCATGCGCAGATACCGCGGATAACTGTGCGTTTGTTTGCGTTTATTAAAATCGCGCATCTCTACGCCTGCGTTCCTGCTTTGTTGCATGCCGAATGTGGCGCGGATTTTTCTTGCCGCCCAACAAGACGCCCAATTTGAAAAAAGTGTCCAATTTCAGTGGCTTTCGGCGTGTAATGGAAAAAGTAAGTCGGTGACCCTCATTTTTTATTTCAAAATTTTGAAGAACGACATCGGGACCTCAACATATTTAGAAATTACAAAATTTTATCGAAAAGTTTTTATTTTATTAGGCCATCCAAACGTCAAATTTTGACTTTTCTCATAGACTTACGTGGTTTAAAAAGTGACAACATACCTTTTTTGTTTTGGCTATGCCTCAAAAACCAAAGCGGTGACCCCATTTTTTTTTTTTTCAGATTCTTAATCCGCACCGCTGTAAATACCATATATGTGAATTCTGGAAAATTTTATCTAGTAGATCACTAACACGTCAAACCCCTTAATGGGATGATGTGTTTTAATTTGATATTTAAATAGGTAAGAAATATAATAATTTTGTGCATTTTTAATATTGTGTATATTGTGCGATTGATGATTGATCAGGTTTCATTTATGAATTAAAATCATTGTTTTTAATTTACATCTTGGTCAAGTCACTCTTCTTACAAATAGTCATTGTGAATTTTGTTTTATGAACCACGGGAGGTTACTTTTCTGACCTTGGGTACGCCCGTAACAGAAAATTGGGGGCTCGCTTTCCGGGAAACAAAATTCGCAGAAAATTTTTGTAGCACAAATTGTTTTGGAAAAATTTTGTTAACTGTATTATCATTTGGTATTACCCAAATTTTGTTGTTTTGAAATTCTTTGCAAATTAGATTGTATAGAGTATTTGAATCACAATGGCATTTAATGCTCAAGAGTTTGTGAAGAAGCCTGACTGGGATGTGTTTGACCAATTGAGAAAGGTAGATCTTTTGGAAATTTCAAACTTAATTGAGGCAGGTGGTAAATCCGTAATGAGGAAGCAAATTATCAAGAACATGATAATTCAAACATGGGTAGATGATGAAGTTTGGGATCAATCATTTCTGGAAAAGGTAATCCCAGTAGAGGATGAAAATTGATAATAGAATCACAAGAAAGGGAAAGAGTACAAATAGAAAAAGAAAAGATACAGTCTCAAGAAAAGGTAAAAATAGAAATATAAACACAAAAGATTCAGGCATAGGTTAGACAGAAAGAAATTGAAATGCAAATCTAAACTAAGAAATTAGAGTTGCAACACAAAGAAAAGAGTGAATCTTCTACTGAGTCTGGTTTTGATGTAACCCATCATATTAGGCTTGTTCCTAAGTTTCAGGAAAGTGAAGTGGATAAATATTTAATGCATTTCGGGAAAATTGACACCAAATTGAAATGGCCAAAACTGTTGGACTTTGTACTACAGAGTGTTCTCGTAGGCAAAGCAAGTGAGGCGTACTCGGCCATGGCTATTGAGGCAAGTGCTGATTATGATAAAGTTAAGCAGGCCATACTGAAAGCCTATGAGCTAGTACCTGAGGCCTATAGACAGAAATTCAGGGGTATCAAAAAGACACCAAACCAGATACACGTAGAATTTGCACGCACTAAAGAAAAGTTGCTCGATCGTTGGTTAACTGCTAAGGAGGTGAAAGGAGATTTTAAGAGTTTGAGACAATTGATATTGATAGAGGAATTTAAGCAATGTGTACATGCTGATATCAAGACTCGCCTTGATGAGTCTTGTAAAATTGAAACAATAGAGAAAGCAGCAACAATCGCAGATGACAATGCACTCACGCATAAATTAATCTATACCTCGGCAAAGTCAAATTTCCACAGAAAACCATGGCAGAATAAGCCATCCCCTCCACCTACACAAAGTGGGGAAAACCCAAAGTCAGATGCTAGTACAAAAACTATTGAAAAATCTTAATCAAGTTCAGGGAGGGCCTCTAAGTCTGACCATTCACTACCAGCTTGTACTTATTGCAAAAAGAAAGGGCACCTTGTTTCACAGTGTTGGAAACTACATGTTAAACCTAATGCATGCATAGTACCAGAAAGGCCTACCAAAGTAAAGGCCCAAACAAACATGTCAAAACAAGTGGGAGAAGTGAGTGAAGAATTCAAACCTTTTGTCATACCAGGACATGTCTCACTCACAGATGATGAAACTAACCCACAACCCATTACTATCATGCGTGACACAGGTTGTGCTCAAACTTTAATTCTGGAAGATGCACTACCCTTTTCAGAGAAATCATCCACACAGACTGATGTACTGATTAAGGGAGTTGGGATGGAGTTTTCAAAGTTCCTCTCCATCAAATCAAATCAGACCTAGTTTCAGGGACGATCACTGTAGGGATTATGCCTAAATTGGCAATCGCCGGTGTGTCCATGCTACTGGGAAATGATTTAGCTGGAGTTAAAGTAATACCAGATCCAATTGTGTCCACAAAGCCTTGTGTCAAAGATGACAATGAAGAGGAAAAGAATCTTGTCCCTGCCTGTGCCGTTACAAGGGCTATGAGTAAACAAATCTTGCAAGAAGAGATAAAAGATGTAGTTGAAACTACAGACAAACAAAACCACCAAAAGAAACCAAGAGAAAAGAATGAAATCTTTCTAGATTTGGATGATACATTTTTCTCAAGTCTTGATGACAATTCAAAAAACAAGCTGATCGAGGAGCAAAGAAAAGATCCAAAACTCACTGAATTTAATGAAAGGTCATTGCCCAAACAGGAAGCTCAAAAAGTTCCTGTGTGATTTTTTGAAGAAAATGGCATTTTAATGAGAAAATATAGACTTCCAGATGTTTCAGCTGAAGATGACTGGAGAGTTGTACATCAAATAGTTGTACCTCAAATTAATCAGAAAGAGGTAATCAGTCTTGCACATGATAACCCAATGGCTGGACACTTGGGGATTAGTAAGACTCATGATAGAATCTGAAATCATTTTTGGTGGCCCACACTCAGGAAAGATGTAACTGAGATTTGCAAATCGTGTCTTACATGTAAGGTAGTAGGCAAGCCAAATAAAAAAATCCCACCAGATCAGCTGAAACCAATTCCAGCATTTGAGGAGCCATTCAGTAGAATTATTGATTGTGTAGGCCCTTTGCCAAAAACAAAGTCAGGAAACCAGTATTTGCTGACTATAATGTGTGCACCAACCCGCTTTCCAGAAGCGATTCCACTGAGAAATATCTTGTGAAAGCACTAAGTTCTTTACACCAGTTGGCCTACATCAGATCAAGGTTCTAATTTCATGCCCGGACTATTTCAGCAAGTTATGCATGAATTGGGGATTTCGTAGTACAAATCTTCTGCATACCATGCCGAGTCCGAAGGGGCACTGGAAAGGTTTCACCAAACCCTCAAGAATATGATGAAAACCTTTTGTTCAGAATATGCAAAGGATTGGGATGAGGGAGTACATCTCCTATAGTTTGCTGCTAGGGAAGCGGTGCAAGAATCACTAGGATTCAGCTCGTTTGAATTAGTGTTTGGACATCAGGTCAGAGGACCATTACAACCTCTCAAAGAAAAGTGGTTACAAACTGACAGTGAATTGAACGTCTTAGACTATGTATCTGGATTTAAGTCAAGACTAACAAGGGCATGTGAAATTGCTAGGGACAATTTGAAAGACAGCCAGGTCAAATGAAACATTGGTATGATTAAATGGCCAGGTAGAGAGTGTTTGAAAAAGGGGATACGGTTTTGGTATTATTTCCAATTCTTGGACATCCATTGCAAGCGAGATACAGTGGTCCATATGAGGTTGAATCCAAGGTCAGTGATGTAAAATATGTATAGGATAAGGCATGAGTGGAGTGCATTCGGGGATATAATTTCATGCTTGAACGCATTTTTAATAAATTAACATATGCATTAGCGGGGCCACTGTGAGCACGAGCGCTTTAGCGCGAGTGCTCACAGTGGCCCCGCTAATCCATATATTACTTTATTAATGCGTCCAAGCATGCAATTATATCCCCGAATGCACTCCACTCATGCCTTATCTGTCATAAACCACATGGGCATTATTTTATACACCATCAACTCATAAATACAATATTAATAACTCTTATACTTACAATACAATACTTACTTCACCAATCGGATTTGGATGAATAAGCGCAGTCGATTTACATGCTGATAATTATTCATCAGGTTCTTGATGTATCGCATCTATTTGTATAGGTTAAATCGGGGTTATTAACACCGCAGATTTTAAAATAGACAATTGTAGGACCTACTGCCGTTGCTTGTTTTTTAACACCATAGAAATAAGATTTCTATTTTAAGGTTTATACTCTGTAGCGAGTGGTAATCTGATTCTTTCCCCGTTCGTAAAGCCACATAACCTGGGAGGTTGTGGTAATTAACGTTCTGGCCTTGGTATTATTCCCTTACCATGGCAAGTGACTGTTTCAAAGCGCTTTCAATTCAGGGGGAAGGAAAGTCAATGCCATGGTGCATATTAAATTCTATTGTTTATTAATACACGCTTGATCAATACCCCTCTGATTAATCCACGCATGCATAGTAAAAATTGTCGACCCCCTGTTAGCCCGATGGCATTCACGAGCGCTTTAGCGGCGCGAGTGCTCACAGTGGCCACCGCTTATCAATATATTTACTTATTAAAGGGGCTTTGACCTCAAGACTTTCAAGACTGACCCGGCGCCGGACACTCATTTTTAAAACACACCCTCCCACCACCTGTTTTTTGACATACTCCCCCATATAATGATTGCCACTGTGAGCACGAGCGCTTTAGCACGAGTGCTCACAGTGGCCCAGCTATCAATATATTACTTTATTAATGCGGCAAAGCATGCACAAGTATATCCGAATGCACCCATCATGCCTTATCTGTGCTTAAGGGGGGGGGGGTTATATGGGGTCGGAATAGGATAAAAATTGTTCCTAATCCAGAAAATGAGATAAGTGCAATGGCTAAATTGTGTAGACTGTAATCGACAAAATGCTTTTGATTCGATCGCAATCGGGACATTCGGTTTCCCGAGATATGGCTTGATCAAAGTCAAGTAGTGTACGCGGAAATTTGCCCAAAATGCATCAATCTCCTATATTTTTATCATGTGAAAAATTTCAAGGGGTATTTTAAGATATTTTTAAAAAAATATTATGAGGATCTATTTAACACATTCATTTTGGGCTAAGATGAAGTACCGATACCCTAAATACTTATATTATCCTTTTTCCATAATTTAAAGTTATTAAATGTCACGGGGGGTTAAGTGATTTTTATGTCATTCTTATGCCTTTTACTCCACCCTGCACCGCCACCCTATCTTAAGAAAATTATTTTAAAAAATTAAATTACAGGACAACGGAATGCACCTATTGATGTTTTTTCATTAATAATTATATTAAGTCAGTATAAAATGAATTTAAAAAAATTAATGCCATATTATAGTTCCATTCAAAAGCGCCCTCAATTTTGTCTAAATTTTCGAGGCCTATAAACTCAGTTCGTTAAAATACGCAAAAAATCCAAAACGGAGAACGAACCGTAACTAGGAAAAACGCACTTTGCTATGAAAACTTGGCACACATATTAAGCACATATAGGCCGAGTGAACCATGAAGGCCCATTTTCAAAAAAATGTTGTTCCAAATTCAATTACGCCATGAAATATATGCGATTGGTCCGGATTGCCGTTTCCATGGCAACGGTATCATTAAAAATCGGGCTTCATGGTTTCATCCGTATTTACCTCCTGCATATGTCACCCATGGTTTCGTCCCAGTAGCGTGTTTAGTTATTTAGTTACATTCGTTCTAGTGTTAGCCAATCAGAGCCTACGGGGGTTACCATGGCAACCCAGAGCAAAAAATTTTCAGGGATTTAAAAACCTTGGAATGGGCTACAATATTTGATATTATACTGTATATAACCACTATTAGGAAAATTAAGAAAAATCATTTCAAAGTTCACTGCTTCAGACCCATACCCCCCCCCCACCCTTTAACCCAGAGGCATTATTTTATTATACCATACAAAACCATAAATACGATATTAATAACTCTTTTTTGATATATTTTGGAATGACTTTACCCCAAATTTAAAACTAGAAATATTGTAGTTCTCGGAAACTTTCCACAACAGGGTTTTTTGACAACATAAAGCACGCAACACATTGCGATTGGAAGTGTGTGGAAAAGTTATACAATGTAGTATTGATTGACATTTGTGAGTTTTTCAGCATCAATAGGTTAGCTTTAGACATAATTGCCATGATTATAATGGAAGTAGCAATTATCATGTCAATACTTACTTCATTAATCGGATGCTGGGGTTGTGATGAAATGTGGAGTAGGGTTCTCTAGTGAAACATTTGTTTACCGAAATTTCCTATCCCACAATGAATCAACGATGTGTACGAGAGATTAAAATAATTAGCGCATATATATTCAATGGTGTTTGTGTCATACGGTCATTTTTCGGTAAAACTGTGCGAAAACCATTGCTGACATAACTTTTGCAGTAACAGTAATTTGACTGCCTGGTAATTTTTGCGCCACAAAATATGGCGCGTAGTGTAAAGGAGGCGCACTAAACCATGAACGTGCATGGAGTGATGCATATCTAATCATACATCGCTGGGCAGTGTGGGATATGGAATTTCGTGTTAAAATATAAAAAATGGACTTCCGGTAGGAAACCCAAAATCCACGTATTAAGCGCAGTCGATTTACATGCTGATTAATTATTCATTAGTTTTGAAGGTATCGCATCTGTAGACAGTTAACATTCCTACGTCACTTCTTTTGCTGCAGCGAATCCATTCCTGCGAACGTTATGGCCCATAGTATTCAAAAAACTCTAAAGATACAATTGCCCAGTGTGTGTAACAGCCAGGCCGACCTATTACAAGATACCGGCCCTAACATGTTTACAAACATTGCTGTAACTGGTCTAATGTTATCGATCTAAATCGGGGTATATAACACCGCAGATTTTAAAATAGAAATTATATTATTTTTTTTATTTTTTGTATTTTGCTTGTTTTTTTTTTTAACACCATAGAAATAAGCTTTTTATTTTAAGGTATGATCGTTGTAGTGAGTTGTAAATATTCCCCGTTCGTAAACCCACATAACCTGGGAGGTTATAGTAATGGAACGTTCTGGCCTGGTTTTGGGTATTATTGACTTACCATGGAAGTGAACTATTCAAGCGTTTTCACTTGAGGGGAAGTCCATGCGTTGGCTGGCTGCATTATGAATTCTATTTGTTTTTAATAAGTTTAATATTTCACCCCTGGATAATGCACCATGCATATTTGAAATGTTAAAGAAGCGTACGTTCGCGAATATAATTTCACACGAAAAAAAAGAAAAAAACACTCCAAAATTGCTCTAGTGGTTTATGTTGTCAAAACGTCAGGTAGGCGCAAACAAAGACAATTGTGTCGCATAAATACTGAAAAAGGTGTGATTAGGGGTGGATGATGAAACCAGCACTCCAAATTCAGTTGCCCATTCACAAATTTCAGAACAAGGTGAGGGTGTGATTGTGGGTAATGTAAACAAAGAGGAAGCACCTGATATTTCAGAAAAGCTAACCAATTGGAAACAAAAATTAGGTCACCTGGACAACAAGTTGTCATTTGTTTTCAGATGTTCCTACCAAAACAAATGTGGTGCACCATGGCACTTGATGTGGTGATGCAACTTGCAACTCCTATTCAAACAAACACCCATATAGTTGAACCAGAAAGAAAAAAAAAAGAAAACAGAAAAAGCCAAAACCTTGAAAAAAGAAGATGGGATATTTTACAGAAACGATATAATCGAACCGAGTCATAGCGATTGGTCGTCACCTTGTGTAATGGTACCGAAACCGGATGGGTCATATAGCGTGTGCCAAGATGTTAGGGCTACAACTCTAAAATCCAGCATAGATTCGGATCCAATACCAAGATTGATGATTGTATGAAAGATTGGACATGCCAAATTGTAAGCAAGTTTGAAAAAGTGGAAAACTAGCAAGTTCCGGACGAAAGAGCAAAAGAAATTCAGCGTTTGTAACACCAGACGGATTGTACCAATACAAAGTGATGCCCTTTGGCTGAAAAAATGCCCCACTTACGTTCCAGAATGGAAAACAAGGTAATTGTAGATAGAGGTAGATGGTTGTGAAGGATACATAAAATGATTGGTATTGTACTCTGAGACATGGGAAGATCACACGAAACGTGCATTGTTTGAACAAACTTCCCAAATACTTTTTCAGCCATATTAATGTAACACAATTGTCTTTGTTTGCGCCTACCTGACGTTTTGACAACATAAACCACTAGAGCAATATTTTCGAGTGGTTTTCTTGTTTTTCGTTGTGAAATTCTTCGCGAATGCACGCTACTTTACATTTTTAAATAGCAATAAGGGGTGCCATTATGAAGTGAATTATTTAAACAATTAGAAGGACATCGCGGCTAAGGACCAGAAGGAGGCCCCCTCTTAATCGTGTGATTGGTATTTTTACCATCACTTTGGTGTGGGTTGACAACTACTTTATAAGGTACGCAAGTATTTTGTTATACCCACAAAATACCTTGTATCAAGAAAAACTGAGAAAAATCTGGATAAACTTCAGGGGTATGCACTCTGGAGGAAAAAGACAAATAGATTATCTAGAGCATTGCATCCATTTCTAGAACGGCATTGATTACTAATAAAATAGACCTTTGTCATTCATTAGGTTAAAGAGACTACATAGGCAGCCCTTTTACCAATTACCCCAATACCCTATCAGCTTTGCTGCTAAGATTAGGATTTTAAATCGTCTTCACATCCAAGAGGTTTCGATTAGATAGAGAGCCAAAACGTTACTGAATCTTTAGAAATTCACCGTCTCGCATGTTTTGCCGACCACAAAAGGAAAAACCTAGATGTTACCAACAATAGAAAGCATGGCTGCCTCCGGCTTCTTCCACATACTGTGGTGCCGCTTTGCATTAACTATCGGTAGTGATACAATTAATGTATGTGTTGCGGTGGCCAGGTGTAAAATAATAAGTGTACCGGATCATGTGCTCAGAGAATCTTTTTCTCATAATTGCAATGCGCGATTAGGTGAAAAGATTATTCATTGAGGCGTTTGATTTAAATCAAGACGAATGTATGTGTCCTTTCATTCGTTGTGTGCCATGGGTAGGACAACCATTTAACCACCCAATAGCACCCAAAAAACATCCCAACAACTGATATTTTGGGCGGATTGTTTGTATCGGATTGACAGTCTTATGTGTGTATACAAGCACCCCCAAAAATGATAATATTCCGTGCAATATTCAAAATGTCAGCGCCCAGCACGTACGACTGGTTTTGAATGGCAGTTTCACCCCCTTGTTCACATCGAGCTAACTCTGGAATACAATACAATGGCCAAGCATGGCCCATGAATGCCACTTTTTATATCATGAGCAAGTAAACTCAACCCCTCTATCTTTCCAATCCATGGCGCAGTTTTTAAAGTGCAACAAGAGATTAAAATAACAGGTGTCCCGAAAAAAAAAAAAATGTATGAAAAATTCTGATGTTGGCAATGTGTAAAGCTTTATAAGCAATAATTTCCCCATCTGTAAGGATTGAACTGAGAACAATTTTAAAAAAGTAAAATAATTTTGAAATTCTAATTTCGTAAGTCTCTGAGCAAATATCGGAAATCGGCCTATGTTTCTATGAAATATAAGCATATGAAAATCACATTTTGTTTTATTTTAAGTTATTTCGGTAGCCAAATAAAAGGTAGGGAATCCATTGCATGGCTAATTCTAGATGAAATCAGACATATCGCAGAGAAAATATAGATGACTTGAAACTTCGTTGCCACCTTTAATAGTTTCATTCACTAGTATATTGATCAAATACACACCCTGTGTTTAGTATGATTTATGATACCAGAAAACGCATGGTCAGAGGTGTGAAACATGTGCCTCTTCCAAGGATAAATTGAAAACCTGAGCCCTTGTCTAGTGTATGTGGTAAGGTATGTATGCAATTAACGTTGTTGTTGGTGGCCAATTCATTTAGTGTTCAGAACAACAACAACCAAAATGCCAAAATAAGGTCCCCCCCAAGAACCAGAATGCCACTCAATATATGTGCTAAATAATACAGCGCACATCCTTGCAAAGCGGCATTTTTGTGGTTCTTAGGGGGAAAGGGTTCATATTTGGAAACTTAATTACCCCATTGAAAGCATGTATTATAATTTTACCATAAAAGCAACTTTGTGGGAATTTATGTGAAGTGGATTATTTTGGGAAAAAAACCAGCAAAAAGGGGTAAACGTGAGGCAGGTGGTTTATAATGTTGAAAAAGTTTCAAGTCACCGTTCTCATGAAAACTATAGATGGCGTCCTTCATTCCTTATCCGGCGCCGATGTCCTGTAATAATGGCCCGCCAGGCCACGAGCATTGGACTTCTCCCTCAATTTGAAAGCGCGTTGAAACGTTTCACTGCCAGGGTATAAGGCAATAATTAACAGAGGCCAGAACGTTCATTACCACAAACCTCCCAGGTTAGGTGTCTTATGAACGGGGAAAAAATCAGATTGACACTCAACTACTACAGAGCTATACCTAAAGTGGCAGCGGCAGTAGGTCCTATAATGTCTATTTTAAATATTGCGGTGTTAATAACCCCCGTTTGACCTTTAGACCAGTTAACAGCCTAGTTCACTTTCTTTTGTTGACGGCCAACTCATTGCTGCCAATCGTATGGCCCATAGTATTTACAAACTCTAAACAGATACCAATTGCCCAGTGTTGTAAAAGTCAGTGCGACCTATTTCAAGATAACCAGGCCCTAACATGTTTACAAACATTGCTGTTAAATACTGGTCTATACAAATAGATGCGATACAATTCAGAACTAATGAATAATTATCAGCATGTAAATCACTGCGCTTAAACGTGGAATTTGGGTTTCCTACCGGAAAGTCAGTCATGTTTTACCGAAATTCCTATCCCACGATGCACCAACGATACGAGTAGATTTGCATCACTCCATGCACGCTTCGCGTGTTTAGTGAGCTCCTTTAAAATACTCGCACATTTTGTGGCGCACAAATTACAAGGCAATCAAAGTACACGTTAATGGTTAAAAATTTATGTACAGCAAACGGGTTTCGCACAGTTATGACCAGAAGATGACGTATGACACACAACACATAGGAATATATATGCGCTATTTATTTGAACCCCTACTCGTTACCAACGTTGATGCATTAGGGGTTCGGAAACAAAAAATATTTGACGGACCCGACGGGAGCAACGCGGGGGAAAAGATATTCGGCGGATTCGAGATTGGAGACTTCAAAGATTCGTGAGTGAGACGGCTCTCTCGAGAGAGCGATTTTGTTGACCTCTAGTGGATAGTCGTTGACGAAATCTTATAGGTATATTTCTTGAGGAGACGATTGTCTTTTCTTTTCGCGGTTATAGTGCCGTAAAGTGTTTGTATATACAATCAAGTTAGGGTTTTTAATATCGTGACAGGTGATTTGTATTCGCAGTTTGCAGCTATCATTTGTGTGTATGTTAGTAGTGGTCTTAGCTATTTGGCCCACGTGGCCAAAATGTGGTCCAGCAGCGGGCCGAGACCAATGCAGATAGTGACCCTGATAATAGGCCAATGGATCTCAGTCAGTCCGCATCAATACATGCACGCTCGCGGTTTCGTGCGCCTCCTTTATACTCCACATTTTGTGGCGCCAAAAAATTACAAGGCAATCAAAGAATACACGTTACTGGTAAAAAAAATTTATGTACAGCGAACGGTTTTCACACAGTTATGACAGAGAAGGACCGTATGACACAAAACACCCATAGCAATTATATGCGCTAGTTATTTTACCTACTCTACACGTTGATGCATATGGAGTTCGGAAAAAAAAATATTGACGGACCCCGACGGAGGGGAGCAACGCGGGGGAAAAGATATCGGCGGATTCGAGATTGGAGACTTCAAAGGACGGTCGAGTGAGACCGGCTCTCTCGATATAGCGATTTGTGACTCCGCCTTTGGATAGTCGTTTGACGAAATCTTTATAGGTATTATTTCTTGGGAAGACGATTGTCTTTTCTTTTCGCGGTTCATAGTGCCGTAAAAGTTGTTTTGTATATAAATCAGTTAGGGGTTTTTAATATCGGGGATCAGGGAGTTGTATTTTCGCAGTTGCAGCATTCATGTGTGGGTATAGTTAGTAGTTGGTCTTAGCTATTTGGCCCACGTGGCCACGAATGTGGTCCAGCAGGCGAGACCAATATGGCAGATAGTGACCATGATAATAGGCCAATGGATTCAGTCAGTCGGACTCGCCACCCCGCTCTAGAAATCTAGTAGTTCTAGCGATAGGCTCTAGTAAATTTGGGCCCTCCTTTGATGCTCATTCCCATTTGTTCATGACGATGGTTTGAAATGTTTCACGATATAGAGCAAAAACACGTAGAAAGGATTCTGCTTCGTCCAAAGATTCTACAGTGTAGGGATACACAACGGCCTGTGGGGAGGAGCCGTATTCCTCCCTCGGGTTTTGTGGCCCCAAAGGTTGTAATTTTGATAGTGATGAAGTGAATTTGGCCAAAGCTTTAGTCCTATCAAATCGCCAAGGCTATCAAAAACAATATAGTTCAGATATGGTGAAAAAGTTAACAAAGTACCCAATGGTTTATCGCGGTTCATTGTTTCACGGCAGCTATGGGCAGTTCAGTTAAAACTCAAAAAGTATGGAAGGTTTGGGAGATTGCCAATCCGGACGACTATCCAATTAGTTGTGAACACAAAGAAGGGCGTTATATCTGGATAGGCCTTGACATAACATCGGATGATTTGGTGGAAGAAGAGTTGCAAGTCAGCAGGTGGTATCAGTGCTAGACGTCTCAAAAGAAAAGTTGAGGGCAAGTTGGAGGACTCTTTGTCTATTGTGTGACTTTCAAATCAAGGTTCTCATTCCCAAGTGTGTATTGGCTACGAAGCTTATTCTGTGAAGCCCTTTGTTCAACCTGTCATTCTCAGTTTCAAAAATGCCAAGGCCTAGGTCATGTGCTGCCAAATTGTAAGGGGAGAAGACAAAATGTGGGAGATGTGGGGGCTTTCATCAATTTGATTAACTGCCCATCTAAAACCACTTGAAATGCTGCGATGTGGTGAACAGCACTCGGCTGCATACCAGGGATTGCCCTATGATGAAAACTGCCAAACAGGGTCCAACGTTGTTAAAGCCAAAACATAATGTTCATATGCACAGGCAGTAAAGACTGTTAAAAGACAAATTATCTGCACCACCTGAGCCTACAAAAGCTATTTATACTCCATCACAATCACAGAACACCTCAATCCCAGATAGCTACCTCACAGATGTTCCCAGACCATAGTTAAGAAGATAGTTTGCCAACTGTCTCTAAGCCGATTATTGAAATGTTTTTTTGATCGTGAAACTCAGACGATAATTCTGTGGAAATGTCAGACTGATCCTCAAAATCTGAATTAATTCAGTCCCTTTCATCAACAATTGGTTTTTTTTGTTGGCTGGGGTTCTGAAATATATGAAAGAGTCAGAACCAAAAAGGAAAGAGAGTGTCATAGAAAACGCTTGTTGCCACGCAGGTACAGCTGAGCGTCAATTATAAGGACAAAACATGAGTTTTCAAATAGGTCCATTTGTAGTGAGAGATATGGTGGTAATACGGGGAGGCCAGGGGAAAGATATGAGGGAGGTATTTCCGATCAGTCTATATAATATCTAAAAAATAAATAATGTACAACACTCTTATTCTGTTATTTCTTGGTTACCTAATCCAGTGGAAATGATCAGATCGATCAGGAGGGCTATGGGGACGAATTCCAAAATGATTGTCTAATTTGCCCTTCAGCCAGATATAATTTGTGTCCAAGGAAACATGGCTCAATGAATCTAAAAAATTTAAGTTAGGTTATGAGTGTATCCGTTAAAATAGGAATTTGTCCGGAGGGATGGGAAAAAAACAGCATGGGGGTGTGGCATTTTTGTTAAGAAGGTATTGCTTTTTCAGTTATGGATTAGTGATCTACTTCCCCAAGTTGAATCCAAGGTAATTGATATTTGGTCTGATAATCAACAACACGATTAGTGTTGTTAAGTTTATAATCCTAGTGTGCTTGATAAATGTTGAGGCCTTGGATCATTGGTAATGTAATCAAAGGAATTCTTAATGTTGTTATTTGTGGCGACTTTAATTGCCCCACAAAACCTTATGGTGTAGTGATAAGACGGATACAATGGCAAGGCAGTTGAGTCTTTATGATTCACACATAATCCTTTGTATGAATGTGGGAACCCCAAACAAGAATTGATCCTCACAACAATAAATTGTCCTTTATTGACCTCACCTTGTGCTCCCATACCCTGGCTACTAAATGTACTTGGTCTGTTCACGACGATTAATTGGGGTAGTGATCACTATCCGATTGCATTCGATTGGAATTAAAACCTCATAGTCATCTTCTAATCACGTCCCCAGCTGGTCGCTAAATAAAGCTGACTGGACAAAATTTAATTTATTATGTGAGGAAAGAATTCGTGGACAAATGAAAGGGTAGTAGTGTAGATGACATTTTAGATAGGTTAATGTCGGATTAAATGAAGTTGCAAGTGAATCAATTCCCAAAACAAAACTTATTGCCAGTAACAAGCCACCTGTTCCTTGGTGGAATGAAAAAGGTGTGATCAAGCCGTAGAGATAAAAAAGAGAAAAGCACCTTAATTTCTTAGGCGGATTTGTATTACCTGAGTCAGACTTTAATCGAGTACAAGCGCAAGAGGGCTATTGCTAGACGCAACTATTAGAGAAGCAAAAATGTGATTGGCAACGTTTTCTGTTGAGGGCATTACTCGCAGACTAATGTAAAAAAGTTGGAAATAAAATTCAGCATAATATCTCGTAAGCCTGGTTCCAAAACTGTCCCTGTTTTGAAGTATAAAGAGAAACTTGCTGTGTCTTGGACCTCGATAAGGCCAATGTCCGGTTCAATCATTCGCACATGTGAGTAGTACATATAAATATTGTGATGAATTCAGAGATATTAAACAAAGGGTGGAGAACGACTTTGGTTGAGCACAGATGATTCAATCGAGTTGTTTAGATGAAACCGTTTACATCGGATGTAATAGATAATGCGTTAAAAGGCTAAATGTACTACTCCAGGTGCGGATGTATTAAGCGCTGGCTTTGTTAAGAAATTCCCTCTAATGTTCGTCAAATCCTCTTAGTGATTTACAATATCATCTGGTTAAGGGGTGAATGTCCAGATGTGGAAGCAGCAGGACATTTTACTGCCCCATCCCAAAGCCAGGTAAAGACCATACAGATCCAGTGTCATATAGACCCATTTTTAAACATCTGTTATTTGCAAAATTATGGAGCGTTATGGTAAAATAAAAGAACTATTGGGTATCTAGAATCAAAAGAAACTTTTAAATCATATCCAAAGTGGTTTTCGTAAGGGGCGTCGTACCATAGATCGCCTCGTTCGTTTAGAATCATCCATCAACAAAGGTTTTGCTTCCAAGGCTAGCACCTCTGTTGAGTGTTTTTAGGGAACATTCAGAAGGCCACGATATGGTGTGGCGAAAAGTGTTGTTATCAAGATGAAAGCTCTAGGCCTTGGAGGGGAAGCCTTACGATGGGGGATAACTACTCAAGGATAGGGTAATAAGGCGTTAAGTAACGGTCTCCGTTCTAGGAGCATTTAATTGATAAGGCCTACCATCAGGGTAGTGTTATGAGCCCCGGTTACTTTTTAATTATTGCCGTGCGGACATTCCGATCAGTGTTTCTAGATGTGAAAAAGATTCACCAAGATGCGGATGATCTTGCCATTGGAAAACCCGGTCGCAATATCCAATATGCCCTCAAAAAAATTACAATCCAGTTTGATAAACTAGTGAATGGTTGCACTCGATGGGGTTTTAAATGGCTCCTCTTAAATTCTGTGGCATGTGTGACGAGGCCGCAAGAAAAAATACCTTCTGAAACTTAGATTAAATAATAACCCTTTAAATTCAGCAACATTCAAAATTTCTTGGGTTGTTTTTGATCAAAGACTACGTTGGCATAACATATTCCTATATATTGATCGATGTAAACCCCGTATTAATTTGTTACGGTGCATCGGGGCAACATGGCGGTTTGCTGATGGCCTCAGCTTTGGGCGTATTAAAAGCGTTAATTAGATCAGATTTAGATTATGCTGGAAGACTAATGACTCTGCGTGCGTGTCTCTGAAAGCGAGTCTTGATAGTATTCAATGCAGGGCTCTAAAAATATGCACAGGTGCACTCAGAGGTTCACCCTTAACGGCTTTACAGGTGAATGTGGGGACCTCCCTTAATATCCGTAGAAGAAATCCTAATTAAGTGTTATGTGTTGTTATTGTAAAGCCAACAGTTCACATCCCAAACAGTGATATGTCAATGGATAATTGGGAAAAAAACGCACTGGTTTTTCAAGATTACGAGGAAGTTAGTCTCATGTTACCGTTTGAGGCAAGGATGAAAGAACCACATGCGATCCTATTTAGTGCCTCCCTCCGCCCAGGGCCCTTTTTGGGATCATATTGGTTGAGAAATCTGAAAAAAATTCATGCATTATGTCAACACATAAATGAATCAGGAAAATACGAGAAAATTGCTGTCAAAGAAATAAATACCACGTGAGGGGGCTCTGCCCTCCATATCTACACGGATGGTTCGGTGGACAAAAAAACTTCCAGTGATTGGTGGTTAGCTTTGTTATTCCTGTTTCAAGTATTTCGCGGTTTTCGGCTACCAGGAGATAGTGTCCATATACTCCGCTGAGTTGTCTGCCATGTACTAGCACTGCGATGGGTGGAAGATGTTGAGCCGTCTTTTGTTGTAATTTTGAGTGATAGCTTAAGTGGTATTCAAAGCCTTTCCATTGTAATCATGACAATAAGATTATTTGTGAAATTCCAACGTACATATAAGAGCCTACCATGAACTTGGAATACATGTGGTCTTCCCTGGGTTCGGGTCATGTTTGTTCACATCTATGGTTTAATGAATGTGCTGGACACTGCGCAAGAAAGCGGCAAGACGTACCCAAATTGATATCCTATCCCCGGTCATTTCTTTTGACGTCAACGTCTATCTTCAAAGCTGACATGAAGAAAGAATGGCAAGATCAGTGGTCTATCAGTTCAACTTAATCTTCGCGAAATCCAGCCGTGATCTCCCTTCATATGTTCAGTTGGGGGAATATCCAAGAGATGGAGGTTCATTTCACTCGTGCGACTTGGAAACGTGTTATACCTCAACAATTACTTGGGGCGCTCTCATGAATAATAAACCCACCCTGATGGTCTGTGTTCCGACCTGCAGATGTAAGGAAGGACGTTCAAACACCATTTTACTGAATGTCAGTACAATGGCAAAGAAACAATCTCTACTTAATAACAGATCGTTAATCCGGATCTTAAGGGGCTCGTTGGTGGAAAGTCTCCCCTGTTAAAGAAATCTTGATTTTATTAATCAGGGTATAGCCGTTAAGGGGTTACTGCACTTGTATAATTGTTCTTTTTTTCTTTTACTGGTCTGGCGTGTGTGTCAGATTTGGTTGTTGAGCGTAGGTCATGCCTGACTGGGAGATGGTGACATGAGATCTTGTTCTACGGGGTCCGGGCCTTAAAGTGTGGACATACAGCACCGCCCAGTCAGGTGCTGGTTTTTCGGTGGGTTTATTGTAGGTTTATGGAGTACAGGTTTGCACGCCGACTAGACGTTTCTTTTTCATAGTCATGATTATTGTTATTTATATTTTTTTGGCCTTTTAAAGATTCGTATGTTGATCCTGATCTGCACCGTGTATCAAAATTATTAAATATAATTGGTATAGGTGTCATTGCGCACTTGGTACCTAAATTTCTAATGAATAGCTGCAACATGTGTATTACATCTTGCATTACGATTCTTTTGCTTTGGTCGTAATTGTCTATAAAAATAAGTTTTGTTTTTGGCGCAAATAGCCACCTAAGTAGCTGCAGGCGCAGTAAATCCAACAACACAACAAACAAAAACGATGCATTGTGGGATAGGAAATTTCGGTAAAAAAGGATTTTCGGTAGTGAAAACCCAAATCCACAATATTCATCAACTACGATTGTTTGAAGTATGAAGTAAGTATAACTAATGCGTAATTACTACATTCCATTGTAATCATAGCAATTATGTCAAAAGCTAACCTATTTAGCTGGTAACTCATCGAAGTGTCAATCACTACTACATTATATATTTTCAATTGGTGTAGATGAGTAGGTTCCGATTGATTATGAAGGTAGGTCAGGTTTTTTGTTTTTTTTCCCGAGCTCTGTGGAGTGTTTGGTCAGGCTCGGTAGCCACTGACCGAATCCGCGCTACCACAGGAAGGAAAGATAGTTTAATAGTCTCGTATTAGATTGTATTTCGTTAGCGTTGTAAGCTGTTCTCAGTTATTAGTGAGAAGGAGAGTATCTCAACAACTACCCCAGCAAAAGCCTCAGCAATTAACGGTTGTTTGCAAGGTTAGTTGGCGATAACGATTATGGTCAGCACTTTATGACTTTAAAAAAGCATTTGGATTACTACGTGGACCAGTACTCGAACAGTCCGCCCCAGTTGAAAAGGTCGTCCGAACTCACTTTCAAATTTAAAGGCAACACGTCGCAATTTGATTTCAACTCCTCTCTGTTAAGAGTGGAGAAAGCAAGAGCACAGCTGTTTTACTCCATGCAATTGTCTCTTTTATTGTAAATAGCAATTTTAAGCAGTGGCGACAACAATTTGACAACTGTTATAGCTAGGACATGCAAAAGCTATTCCCTACCAAAACCATCCCGGCTCTGCAACAATCAGAAAATCATTGCGGGAATCTTAGCCAAATAGGCCTAGAAAGGTATGATTGTATGTTTATAAGCGCCCTATATGCCCATTCTCCATAAGAGACGTGTTTAAAACTAGATTTTAAAGAATAATCATATTTTCCCGCAATTAAATTTCGTAAAATTTACATAAGGAGGAAGTCAGTGGTACAAATACTCCAAAATTAGTTGTCAAAAGTGTGGTCGCTGTTGATATAATATTTGTTTTTATTCTGGATTATTCTGGTTTTGTCATAATAAATGAGACCTTCAAACGGCTGGGAAGTCTTCTGACCTTGCCTCAAGTTTCAATACACAGATTGGGAAACGCAGTTTCTTCTGAGCTCAAGAAAAGAAATAGCTTATACGGCTGGCTGTGCCGACAAAAGGTGATGTCAGGATTAGTTTTATTGAGGTATTGTGAGCCCTTGGTTAATAATCCCCGAATAATCTGTGCGATGACCCCTACTTTGTCGCTATTTCTTTTGTACGTTTGATACGGTTATTAGAGTGCAGTTGTGTCATACTCTGCATTTTTGTGTGTTTAAATTGATAATTTTTTTCTAATGTGTCGGTGTGGGACCGGAGTGTTCTTTCTTTTAATTATAATTTTATTAGGTGGTTCTGCATTGGCTGATACTCAGCGATGACTTGCAGTAACTCGGAGACGAGAACGCATCGTCAGGCCAAGCCGTGCCGTGTCCAAGCGCCGCAAGCAAAACCAAAGTCCCTCAGAATGCTAAGCGTACTAGGGCTGTTTCTACTGCTCCCAACCCTGATAGCGGCCGGTTTTTGTTCCGAGTCTATCAAGTCACAGTAGATGGGTTTAACCCCTACAGCGTTTGGGGTTCGGGGGTTTTTGGACGCAAAGCCCACAGATCTGTGCTTCGCCTGTGGGAAACCCGGGCACTGGAGGAATTGTGTCAGCGCCACTGTCAACAAACAGGCTACTTCCGGGTTTAA